>PVJO010014184.1:0-49243 GCA_004026905.1 Hystrix cristata
GCTATTACAAATTGTGCTGCTATGAACATGGTGGTACATATGTCCTTGTGGTATGACGATTTTAATTCTTCTGGGAAGATCCCCAGTAGGGGAATAGCTGGGTCAAATGGAACCTCCAGTTGTAGTTTTTTGAGGAATCTCCATATTGATTTCCACAGTGGTTGGACCAGTCTACAATCCCACCAACAGTGGAGGAGTGCTCCTTTTTCCCCACAGCCCCGCCAGCATTTGTTATTGGTTGATTTTCCCATATATGCGGTTCTTTCTGGAGTGAGGTGGAATCTTAACGTTGTTTTGATTTGCATCTCTCGAATGACTAGTGATGTTGAGCATTTCTTCATATATTTATTGGTCATTTTTATTTCTTCATGTGAGAAATGTTTATTCATTTCAGTTGCCCATTTTTGGATTGGGTCCTTAAATTTGGGAGGTTTAATTTTTTTGAGTTCTTTGTATATTCTAGATGTTAGACCTTTGTCTGATGGATAGCTAGCAAAAATTTTTTCCCAGTCTGTGGGTTTTTGCCCTACTCTTTTGGTGATTTCTTTTGCTGTGCAAAAACTTTTCAATAGCATGTGGTCCCAAGCACTGATTCTTTCTATTATTTCCTGTGCAGTCTGGGTTTTGTTCATAAATTTTTTTCCTACCCCTATGAAAAGACCAAACTTTAAACAAGTGGAAATCCTGCTAACTAGATATAGCCAGAAAATAAGACTACGATCAAAATGAAATCTAAACAATGTCAACTGCAACACATCCATTTATAAACATCACCAATGGTAAGAAAGCTGTGCTACAATTGACAAAACTGTGGCCATTACTGCAAAAACCAAATTCTATGGACATCTGTTGTAAGACAAATACTTCATTCATGAAGAAGGTCCTACAGAATAGTTTTCTCTTTTTAACTCTCACACTTGGAACAGCCAGGGATTTAAAAGGAAACAGGTCCTCTTTGATGTTCTCAGTCCAGACTTTCCCTGATCGCCATAGGTTACCAAATCTGACCCATATTCTCCGTGAGGTTACTAAATCTGACCTGTCTATGCCCACTCTAGCCTTCAGAGACAGAAGGGATGGGATGTATGGAGCCTCAGACCAATGGTCAGTATTAATTATGAGCATGAATGGCTAGGATTTACATGCATGCATGGAAAAGTGCAGTTTCCCTAAGGGAAGAGGGCTTGTCTAGCCACCAGAGCCCAGGATGAGGCCTTTTCATCCTTTTGGTTGCAAAGAAAACAGCTGGGTATGGCCATATTCTTCAGACACACAAGTAGCCAAAGGCGGCAGAATTCTTCATCATATTTGCCTTTAGAAGGCAATCCATCTCCTTGGTAACAGTTCTAAAAAAGAAAAAGGGAAACACACACACACGCATACACAAGCACACACACAATTCTATTAAATTTCATACCTTATCAGGCAGCCTAGAAAATGAGCCTGTGATTTAGGCAAGGTACCCACTCACTCCTTGTTTTCATAGGAGGCTTAAGGGTTCTTTGTTTTGTTTTTACCAAAAAGGGGTACCCAGTATCTATCCAAAGAATCTCATTACTTTCCCCACCTAACAAATGCAGATGGTGCAACAGTGATAGTACCACTCCCTTATAAAACTGTTTTGAGGACCGACTGAGAATGTGCGCAGGATTTACAGAAGTTCTGGTACATACGGCTCCAGTGTACAGCACTAGGAGCACAGATGTTCACTTGGAGATGACAAGAGGTAGAATGGAATGAAGGGTAAACCACAATGCAAAAGGCTCCTACCAAAATTCCACAGCTCGAACCCAAAGAAGAGTCAAAGTCATGCTCAGGAAAAGAATTCTAAAATGAAAGAAAAAGCAATCTGCCCAGTGCCCCAACCAACTAAACCACAAAGCCACCAAAATGCAACTGAAGATGCCTCAAGAACCAGAAAGAGCACCTGCAGAGGGCTGATGACTGACCACCCACAGACACAGACACACACACACACACACACACACACACACACACACACACACACACTCTCTCTCTCTCTCTCTCTCTCTCTCTCTCTCTCTGTCACACACTCTCACTCTGCAGCCCCTCTCCGTGACCCAATGCTCCTCATCAAGGAGGAAAAAGAGCCATATGATGTGGAGGTTTGGACACTTTCTCAGACTGGAACAAGAAATGAAGCTGGCATCATTTCTATCTCTCTGTGCCACAACCCCCGCTTTCCTCCCACCCTGATGCTAAGACCTTCCAGCTTGCAGACAGATGCTTTACAGCTAGGAGGTTCACATCACACATGAGCACATGGTAACACACTGCCAGATCCACACAAAGAGTCACAGAAAGTTAGAAACCACTGAACCAGTACCACAAGCAGACCTATTAACAAAGCGCAAATAATGGAAATAGACAAGAAAAAGAGCTTGGCCTTCTGACAGCAGTTTAATGTGACAGAAGAAAAAGGGAGGAGGAAAGGGGGCTGATTCCAATGAGTCACTAAAGAACGGAAGTGTAATAAGTTGCATGACTACAGTCTAACTCCAAACCTCAACTTTTTTTTTTCTTTTTCTTTTTGAGAGGGTCTTTTAAGTCACCTAGGCTGGGTTTGAACTTGCAATCCTCCTGCTTCAGCTTCTCAACGTGCTGAGATTACATGTGTGTGCCAACACACCCAGCTCCATACTCAAACTTTAAACTAGGACAAATAAATTCATCACTCAGCACTTCAGTCTGGGTATTCTATAGTTACTTATTTTATAGTCAGTGCTTTCTGGATCATCATGCCAATAGGAAGACAAGTATGGCTCTCTCAGAGCTTGCATTCCAGGACAAAAAGGCACCACCTTTAGCCTTTTCAGTCAACACTGTGTGTCCCAACACATCAGGTCAATGCATCAAGCACATGAACAAGCAGTCATGAAGCCAATTATATGTCACTCCCTATGGCGTACAGGATGAACCCTGCTGAGGAATTCACAGGTACAAACACCATGGGCCTCAAAGCCTCTGCCCTCAGGACTGCTGAAAAGTAGTGGGGGAAACTTCCCTACATATTACAGACTAAGACATTTCCCCCAAGAAGTATTTGTGGAGTGGTTATTAGGCGTTGGATATGCCTATTTAAAAAAAAAAAAAAACAACATAGTTGTTCCCTCCAACAGCATTCACTGTGAAAGTGAATACTTAGAGCATTACTTCACTCAGAGCAAGAATGAAGAGCGCAGAGTTCGTTAGGTTCGATGCAGAACATAATTCAGGGTATCCCTCCTAGTTTGGGAAGGAAGAGTGTCACCTAAATAGGGCTCTTTACATGCCCAGGAAGCTGCCCAACAGCTGGTGGGCCTTGAAAGATACCAGTCAAATGCCAGATCAGCATGGCCCTGTGTGGGAAGAACCTGAAGCTCCAGCTGCAATCAGACTAGATTCTTTTCTCAGCCTAGCCACACATCCCACAGGTCCAAACCAGGCATTTCCTTCATTTGGGGAATGGTTTGTCCATTTATAAAGCTACAATAGATAAAGGAGAAGCACGGAGATTAGAGGAGGAACATACAAACTCTTCATCAACTGTGTATAAATTCGCAAACAGCAGCTTTGGAACTCAGTTGTAGATGTTACCATTCGGACCCTGGCAGAAACACTTAGCTCTTCCTCTTCCTCTTCCTCTACACACTTTCACCATCATCACCCTTCCAGGCAGAGTAACTTCTGAAAGACAGATCTTGTGCAATCTACAACTTCCTAAAATGCTACACAATGCTCACTTGAAAGCACGGGCAGAGCACACACTCAATAGTCCCCCACCAAGCCCAAGCTTCCCTGCCGCAGAGCTTGGCTGTATACCTGAGGCCCAGCCAAAACAGAAAGTCACCAGACTTGGAAACCAAATGGCTTCCGGAGGCAGCAGCCCTTGGGCTGAGATTTAAAGGAAAAGGTGTTAGGTGAAGAAGCACCGTACTGAAGGTAACTAGAGGTGCCAAAATCTTGTGATAGAGGCACAGGAACATCAAAAGAGCAGGAAAGGGGTCAAGAGGCTGGAAAAGTCAATGCAAGATGAAAATGGAGTGACTAAGGAGGCCAGATCATGATTGCTGGTAGTTGTAAGAGCAATGAGAGGTCATCAAAAGGTTTTAAACAGTAAGTTGATATAATCGAATTTTCATTTTTGAAAAGACTGTTCACCTACAATAGTAGCCAAAAGCTAATCAATGAGTCCCAGTGACAAACATCAATAGTCACTCAATGAAGACAAATGAGACAACAAGAAAGTGAAAGACTAGAGCAGAAGAAAAGAAGTGTAAGGAGGAAAAACCCTGGTCTAGCACAGGCAACACAGAGACATCAATAGCATCTGGAGCTTGAATATTAAACCCCAACTCAGAACTATTACACTACCCCTAACCCTCTGCTACCCACCCTCTCATCCTTCCTTGACTTCCCCAGCCCCACCTCCATCCCTGGGCTACAAAGAGAAGCCTGACCCCTAGGGAAGCATTCTACTACTGAGCTACACCTCCAGCCCCAGAAGCTGCACTTTAACAAAGTCCCCAGGTGAGTCCAATGCACACTGAAATCTGAGAAGCACTGCACCAACACAGAGTGGGAAATAGTGTTCGCAGATCAATCATAGCATGCAGGTCTTACATTATCAAATTCAGCTTTGAACAGAGTCTGTAAGGAAGCTGCAAAACCCAAATACTTAAGGTATGTGTATAATGTAATCACAGATAAGGGTCACTTTGAGAAAACTCTTTTTCCACACTTTCCAGGAGGGGAAATCAGCATCCACCTGGTCCTTCATCTTGCCAAGTCGACACAACCTAAGCAACCATGTAGGGTAAGCACAGGCAGCTATGAGAGAAAGAACCATCCTTTGTCCATCCCCAAAAGTATCCACTTACCTCCTAAGCAGAATCCAAGTATGCCAAAGTTTCCAGAAGCAACCACGAGTCAGACAACTTTAAAAGACAGCCTGTTGACTCTTGACAGAATTATTCACCTTGCTATCTACTTGAAAAATGAGTAAGGCCCTTGCAACATTCATCAGACTTAAGGGTCACAATTTTATCTAATTATAAAGACACTGTTGGCTCAAAGCACCACTTTTCTGTGACGCCTAAAATAAGTCCTTTAATCATTGGGTATTCCACCCTTCCCCCATCTACAAAACAGAAATCCTGGCATTTATTCTCCCAAAGATGCTTTGGGGATTAGGGAAATGATATTTTCAGCACTCCTGGAGATGCAACCTGGGCTATTTAGTTCATAAACCTTTATGTCATTACGCTACTCAAAAAACTTACAGTAGCTTCCCAGGATCCACCAAATAAAGGCAGACTCTTCATTGTGGCCCCCAAACCTTCCACAATCATATCTCAGCAACCTTTGCACTTCATTGAGTAGGTGTCTTGGCCAACCCACACTACACACAGTTTCTGACCATATGATTTAGCTAGCAAGCATCTCAGTAGAAATGGAAGCCCAATGCCAATCCAAATTTCTACCTACTGTGTGTTGAAACTTTTGTTTGGCACTGGACCCCCAAAAAAGGCAATGGGGAAGGCACCTGGTCTCCCTGGCACATTCAGTGGGGTAGTAGGAGGCAGGAAATGTAGCTTAGTGGTACAGTCCTTGCCAAGCATGAATAAGGCCCCAAGTTCAATCCCTAGCACTATTAAAAAAAATAGGCTGAAGCTGAAAAGCCCATCATCCACTGAAGAAACCAAAACAGATTCCCAAGGACTAGAGCACAGAGTGTAGGCACACAGGCAATGACAGGCTAGAGAAGCCAGCAGAAGCCCGAGTCCACAGGGTCCAAGAAGTTTGATCAAGATGGCTGAACTTCATCCTAAAAGGACCTAGTAGAAATGTTCTTAAAAACAACTATACTGAGAACTGTTTTAGTGAAAGCAAAAGGTGTCTCCAAAGACTCTTTCTGAAACTCTTTTTCGATTCACTTTGCCCACCAATGAAATTCAAACTGTTTTTAGGAAATATCTGTGGGAATTTTAATAGTAGTACATGGTCTCTTTTAACTAGAAATTACAATCACAGAACTATAGACCTAGTTGGAACTTTAGCGACCATTTACTCTAACCCCTTATTTTAAAGATAAGAGAAGTACGGTCCTGAGAGATTAAATGATTTGCTCAAAGACAGAGGCAATTTGTGGCAGAGTCAATATTCAAACCCAAGTCTCATGACTCCTACGCCACAGAGAATAAGATACACTGTAGTAAACATTCTGACATAAAAATCAAAGTGTTCATTCATTCATTCAACAAATATTTACCTGTATACCAGATGCTATTCTAAGTAATGGTGATACAGAAATGCACAACCAAAAAAAGAAAGAAAGAAAGAAATGAACAACCAGGACAAGTACCTTTGACCTTCTGGAGGTTTCACTGTGATAGGAAGACAGAACAACAACAGCAACAACAACAAAAAGACTCAAATTTATCTTTCTTTATGGCATAGTAGTACTTTACTGTGTGTAAATACATTTTCTTTATCCATTCATCTGTTGATAGACACATGGGCTACTTCCAAGATTTAGTGATTATGAATTGTGCTGCAATACAGGTATGCATGTATCACTGTAATATCATGTCTTTAACTCTTTCGGTAAGATACTTAGAAGGGGATGGCTGGGTCAAGTGGAATTTCCAGTTTTAGTTTTCTGAGGAATGCCCACAGTGGTTGCACTAGTTCACATTCCCACCACAGTGTGAAATATCATGTACTGCAAACATGCACTAAAAAAAAAGGAAGGGGATCAAAAGATGGGTGGAGGGGATAGGAAGAGGAATTAAGATGTGTTACGTACAGGCAGCAACGTCCCACAAGGATATGTACTATACGCATGTACTTATAAACTAAAATTTAAAAATATAAAATAAATTTAGTCACAAAAAACCATAATAAATAGAGTAAGTTATTTAGTATGTTACAACAAGACACGTACTACAGAAAAGAGTAAAGCAGAGAGGCGGGACAGGGGCGGGCTGTCAGGGTAGACCTTCTTGAGAAAGACTTAAAAGAAGGCAAGTAGATGTAGGATACTAAGGATTGGAGAAGTCATGTGATTTTTGTCCATTCCATCATAATTTGCCTGTACAGGTAGGTAACTGGGCTGGTTTTCAGAAAGAAATTCATCCCCTTCCTAAGCCTGATGATATCCCTCCACCAAGCTCAACAAACAAAATTTCACAACTCTAACATTCTCTCTGAGAAAAGAGAAAAAAGTAATTCTGGATTTAGTGAGTCTCTGATAGGCTGATAAGCTGGAATTCAATGAAAATAATGGATAATGAGAGAATTTCAGGCTGGAAGCAAAATTCTGCATTTCGATAATGAATCAAGCCAATTTATTTCAGCTACTGCCAAATATGGATTAAAATGTGGGTCACTTCCTGAATAAACCAGAAACGAAACTGAGATTGGCGCCAAGTTCCCAAAACCTGGTGAAGAGCTGCCCAAAACAGAAAAAGAGGGTATCGAAAGAGGAAGAACAATCAAAATTGCAAAGACTACTAGAACTTAGACTCATCGTCCTCCCAAGAGCACGCTATGCAGATGGAAAGGGTCAATGCCACGATCCCAAGAGCTAACACTTTGTGAGGCCTCATGCTAACTAACCCTCTGAGACAGGGACCTCCACCAGGTTCAGTTTGCAGATGAGAAAACTGAGGAACTTGAGTCTTTGAAAGGTTAAATCCACACAGTTAACAAGCCACACAGACAAGACTCTAACTCCAAAACTCATTTTGGGGCTCAGCAAACTTAAATCTTGTCCTGTGTTTGAACAACCCATGAGTTAAGAATGATCTTTACATTGCTAAAGAACTGTACTTATATAAACAAACAAAAGAAGTATCTCGAGCACATGATTAGCATGCATGAGGCCCTGGGTTCAATCCCCCACACCAAAAACTTAAAAATAAAGTAAATATCCAACAGAGACACTATGTGGCTACAAAGACTAAAATATTTACTATCTGGCCACTGACAGAAAAAGTGTGCCGACTCTTGTAGCCTAATCTACTACAATAGCCACGAGCAGACCAGACCCCAAAACAAGTTCTACTGGATGCATTTTTATTTCTAAACTGTAAAATCGACCTACGGAGAAGCCGGCTCTGGAAGATGGAGAGAGAGCTTTCATGCTGGCTGGGCTGTAAGCCAGTCAGTCACTCACTGAGGCTTATGGAATTCTACTCCATTACTTAATAGTTTCCCTACAGCATTTTGTTTTCATTTTTTATAATTTGCCCCAGCAGGGGAGGTTCCCTCTCTCGCTCTTCCTGACATCCCTATCCCTTACTCTCCAGGCATTTGGCTCCCAAACACTGTTCCTAGGATGCTCACAGTATGCCCAGACCTAGTGATGCCCAACATTTCAAAACCATCTCCTTTTTCTCCTCCTCCAAATCTTAATTTCCAGGGCTACTTTATTAAACCACAGATTGATAGCTCAAATTAATTTATCCAAATGTGGATAAGAATCATCATCTCTTTGAGCAGAGTCTGTCCTCTCCCCTGGATGACCCTGCTCAATTTCTTTAGGCCAGTATGGAGGAATGTGGTCGCCTTGGCTGTTATCCCCACTTCTCCTGTATTTAGAGCACCCTGATACTCCTCTGGGAAACCATCCCTCTCCGATTTTCAGAACATTTATTTTACATACTGTAGATTCTACTCTGGCCTCAGGCCAGGCCAGCTTTAGGGATTATCTCAAGGAGGACACATAAATAAACACAGAGCCCATGAGGTCCAAACCCAGGGTTTTAGTTTGAACTCTCAGACACAACTCATCTTGCCAACCTGAAGGAAGGGACTGCATGAGAATGGCAACAGCCTAAGAGAAAGGTGAGCTGAGTGACACAGAGACCAGGGCCTGCTGACATCCTTTGGAGCCATGCGACTCAGGTAATTCTAAAGTCAAAACAGCCCGGGGCTTTCCAGCTGCATACCACAGCAAACTCCCTTTTAGCTTAAACTTCTTGGCTTCCTTCTTTTCTCCTTTATCTTAAAAAATGCCCCAGCTGGTGCAGCCAGAATGGAAGCACCACACCTACAAATATGCCTTATTAAAACTGATAAAGATGATGGGGACAAGAAGAGCTGCCCTCACTGTCGCCAGAAATCCATGTTCTTCTGAGTCCAAAAAGAATTCACCTCCCTTCCCCCATCTACTCCAGGACCACGGGGCTTTCAGAGAGATGTCAGGGCCTCTAATTTAACATCAAGTTATGTGATTAAAGCTGGGACTGATGAGACAATCAATATTTCAAATCTGATTCTTTATCTTGTTCCATCCAAAACTGTTATTCCCTAAGCCTCTAAGAGAAAATGCAGACAAAAGCACAGGACAGAATAATCAGTGGGCAAGTTCTCCTGCTTCTATTATGTCCAGGGTTGCACAGCAACCAGCCTTGGCCCAGTCATTCCAGTGGACTAGGAGTTGAACGAGCATCAGACCTCCAAGCCATGTAGCATGTCCTGTTTATGGCCCCACTGCTCAAAGGCAGGGGTCGTTTATGCTCTTCTACAAAGCTGGTAGAATGCCATAGACAGAGCACCCAATGTCTCTAGTCTCCCCCACAGGTTTCTGTCTCTCCCACACTGGTCAGAGTTCCTCTTATCTTTATGCCTTCAATAAGCATCAGCTATGGATGCTCCCCAGAAAGATAAGGGCTTTCAAAAGCAGCTTGATAGGAAAACAGAGGAAAGAACTTTAATTTATTGTTATTTACCAAGATACTAGGAATGAGGAGAGGAAAAGGCAAAGGGCACATCAAGAAAGCAGGCCAAATAGGTTTCAGGTCCAGGATTTTCTCCAATCCTCCAGTGCTGTTCATTCCACAGCTACCTCCAAGGATTCTGGCTCTGAAAGCACAGCTATAGTGCTGTTCTAGGTTCTGAGTTAATTTCCAACAACTGAGAAATCAGTGGAGATGGAAATGTGTAGCAACACATTTTAGAAGTAACTGTGGTAACAGAGTACTGCACAGTCAACATGTACCCTGAAGAAGGAGTGGAGGGGGAGAAGGAGAAGAAAGTGGGTCAATAGTCTACAATGGTTTAGATGTCACCAAACAGGGTACTTGTGTGTACAAAGAAAGAGGGGGGTTGGATTAGTCACTTTCTTGTGGCTAAGATAAAATATCCAGTACCTGCAACTTAAATGAGAGATTTATTTTGGCTCACAGTTTCAGGGTGTTCAGTCCACTGTCAGCAGAGTCCAAGGGACAAATGACATGGTGAAAAGGCATGGCAGAGGAAAGCTGCTCACACTGTGGCAGCCAGGAAGCAAAGAGAGAAGAACTGAGGGCAAGAATGTACCCTTCAAGGTCATACCCCCAGTGACCCACTGCAGCCAAGCCCCAACTCCTAACAAGACATTCAGCTACTGAGCTCATGGACAGATGAATCCACTGATGAGTATAGTACCCCCATGATCCAATCACCTCTGGAACACATGAGACTTTTAAGAGACATTTAGATCTAAACCACAATGGAGGTGATGCTGCCCCTTCACTTTAGAGATTAAACACCTAAAAATGGTGGTAGTCCACAGAAACACAGAGCCCAGAGTCCAAGACAGACAGAGTCTGACTTGTACAGTAAATTCTACTTAGCAAGACTCAAATTTTAATACTTGAGAGACTATTTGTGAAGCACTGTCTTCTGTTTGCTAAGTTCCTATTACGACCCATTCAGATATCAGGAACTGTCCAAGTGAACTGATATTAAATCTTATAAGAAGTCACGATGAGGTTTCAAAAAGTGTTATGCAAAAATTATGATAAGCACTGAAAGAAGAGATGTGATTCCAGCTCAGAAACTGACAGCAAACAATGTGCAGGGGGTCCAAAATAGGGACAAAAATGGAAAATAAGTTTTTAAATCATTTCAATAGACAATAAAAGGCAAGTCACATAAATAATTATGAGGTTTATAAAGCTTATCTTCCCATTATGCTGCTATAACTAAAATGATATGTCAAAATTTAACACCTTTAAAAGGGAGGAATAGGGAGAAAAAGATATATCCTAATATTCAAAATTCTCCTTTTTAAAGCAGTTTCATATACATGAGCAAACAGCCTTGTCAGTTTAAGAGTCATCTGTGAGTCCATTTCTCCTAGGTGCAAAGATTATAAAAGTAATCAATTCACAGAAAGTGAACTGGCCCAGCCAAACAGACCTGGACCATCTCCCATGCCACTTACAACACAGACTTAGAAACATGAGATTCCCGTTCCCTTTACCCTGCCTCATAAAAAACAAGAGTTAGAGAAAGAGACCTCACAGAGAAACAGATGCCATTCTAAACAGATGGCATTTAGAAATGCCATCATTTCTAAACTACCCCAAAGATATACTGGATTACCACCCAATCAAAACAGTCACACCTGACCTACTAAGGCCAAATCTTTAAAGCAAAATAAAATTTGAAGAGAACTAAGGGATCCTTGAGGCCAACAACGGTTAGAATTGCCTCTAGAACACACAGTCAAGGGGTTGAGAAGGGCTCTTGGAAAGCATATTTGACATTTATGCAACATGCATTGACAATGACCAGAAAGACTATCACACAGGGCAATGAGATACAGGGTGAAAGAAGGGACAGCTTTAGGACTTCAGGTCAGGTGGTCAAGGGAGGAATCTTTGGGAAGCTTTCTGGCTGAGAACTAAAGAATAAACTGACCATAGGAGATCTAAGGCAACCGTGCTCCAAAACAGCAATGGAAGGCCCTACAGTCTGCAAAATGCTCAGTGCACTAGAAGATTTGAGACCAGTGAAGTACAAGCACAGTGAGGAAGGAAAATAAGTCAGAGGGGCAGTGGCAAGGTAAGCAGAAGCCTGGTCACATGAAGCATGTAAACTATGGTAAGGAGTTAAAACTATATTGTGAATGACATATAAAGCAACTAGGAAATTACGGATGAGAAAGACTTGATAAGGGTTCTGGTTCTTTTTTTAAAAATTACCCGTCTGTCTACCACGTAGGAAATATATTCTATCTTACCAAGATCTCCAAGGTTCTGTGGGGTCATGATTCCAATAGGTAAGAATAGTGTTGACCGTAAAAACAAAAGAAGAAATACAAAGGGGGAAAATATGATCCACCAGAGTCTTTCCTTCAAAGGATGAGAAGAGCTTACAACTTTCAACAACTGTGGCCACCTGGTGCAGGCCCAGGATAGAAGGTCATTCTGCTCTTCGAAAAGTATTGTCTGATTACATAATCAAAAGTTGCCCCACCCACCACCTCCCATTGCCCTCCACCTGATTTTATTTCCATTACGGTACTTCTTAGTATATGAAAGTATCCTGTTTATTTGTTAATTGCCTTAACTTGACTATCCACCAAATTATAAGCTCCATGAGGCTGGAACTTTGTCTTTTTCAGAACTAGGCCTCCAAAACATACAATGCCTAGAACATAGGTAGAGTCCAATAAACACTTGTTGGTTCAGTTCATGAGGACCCTATCTTTACTTCTACTCAAAAGAAACAAAATATTCTACTAGTCCTCAATTCAGGATCTCTTTCTAGAGCAATTAGCCTCCCGTGTGGGTTATCAAAACTAAAAGTGACTTTTGAAAATTCTGCAAACACAGAAAAGAGAAAAGTTCCCTTGTCCTGGATCCCATAATAACCCAGCTAATGATGTATCAGAATGTCTGTCCTGTTGTCTTCCTCACAACTACCGACATGTGGAAGTCTGCTGCGATGCAGGAGAGTATTTTAGGATTTGGGGGATGAGGGATAAAACTACTAGAGGTGGGAATAGGGTTGCTTCACGGCCAGAGGATGCAGATCACTATGGCTCCACTGAAACCAACAATATATGAAAGACACCTTTTAATTAAGTGCCACAAAAGATACCTGTCTTAGTTACCTTCTAGAGTCAATGGTTTGCAAGAGAACAGATTTAATGCAGGACATTTACACATTACAACATTCACACACACAAGTCAAATGCAGGAAGAGTGTAGAATATCTAGGCACTGGAGACCCAAAAGATCCAATCAAGGGCTGGGAGCCCAAAGCACTGTCTCATGTAAGTCCATGCCTGCACTAAAAGGCTGAAGACATCTACACTGGAAACAGGATATGACCCTCCCAGTGGAGCTGAAGACCAGAGCTCCCCCAAAGCAAACAGCAGCCATCCCTGACGACAGGCAAGTTCCCTTTTGGAGAACCAGCCACAACAGAGCTGCTCCTAGGAAACAGCCAGCCCCTATCTTTTTCTCCCGTTCTCCTTTATGTTGTGTCAGCAATAATCTTCAGGTGGATCCTCTAAGCCCAGAACCACAACAACTCAGTTCAGCTGGGAGTTCCTGCTCAAGCTGATCACAATAATAGGTCTACCACAATATCTCTGCTGACCTACACTGAACTCAAGGAGAGAATCCTGATTAGGGTCAACTGCTTGCCCAAGATGCTGATGGCGCCCACCTCTGGGCTGTGAGACAGGGGTAGGGACAGGAGGGCAGTCACATGATGTGGAGCTTTTATAATTATTTTTAAGAAGTCAGCATCCCAAACCATCTATTTTTCTTTTTTTTCTTCTTTTTTTCCTTAGAGGCTGCGGAATCTTGTGACTGGACATGTTTAAATCTAAGACACCTGGATTAAGGTCACTGTAACACTGGCCAGAGTATGACATGCAGTCTAATTCCTGGAGATAATCCCTAATACAATGATTCATCTCTAATAAGGAGACCAGAAACTCACCTAGGGACAACACGAAGACATAAATTTCTGTATTATCATCATCTTAGGAAAAGTGAAAAAAATTAGTTACTGGAATAGCAACAGCTGCTGTGATTGGGGCCAGGTGCTTGCTAACACTACTTTTAATTTTTATAATGCTCTCAAGTATGCACTACTGTGCCCATTTTATAAGAGGAAAACAAAACAGTTACGAGGCTGCGCTGAGATTATATAGTCGGTAGTACAATGCTGGTTAAGAGCAAATGAGATGGCATTAAATCATGGTTCAAATTCTGACTCCAGTGTTTTTTAGAAGTTTTGTAGGAGCTGCTTAATCTCTCTGTGCTTTAGTTTATAGTCTATAAATAGTGATAACAGATCATACCTCATAAGACTGTTGTCAAAGTCCAGTGAAATAGTTTGGGCTGGGGATGTAGCTCAGTGGTAGGGCAATGGCCTAGCATATGCAAAGCCTAGGGGTTTAAAAAAAAGCCTCAATTTGTAAAACACTTAACAGAAGCATCTTGTGCAGAATAAACATTTAAATGACAGTAGATATTGTGAGACTCTTTATTCTGCGGCACTCAGAAAATGTAATTTCTCTTTGCCTCCACAGTACTGCTCAACCAGCAGCAAAAAAAAAAAGTGGGGGGAGCAGAGTGATGAAGGCTGGAGCTTAAAACATGAACAGAAACATGAGAGGAGCCCATGTAATTTACCTTAAGGAGATATGCTGGCACATTTATAATGACATGCATTATTGGTAGGTTAATAATCATGGAAAAGAAAGATACAACCTAACTATCCCAAAGTAGGTCATTAGTTCAAAATGTCTTGACACAGAGTACCTGGAGTACTATGTAGCCACTAAAAACCAACTTCAAGAGTGGCTAATGATATGGAAAGATGATCATGAGCCACTGAGTAGAAAAGGTTATAAAACCAAAATTACTATCTTTAATCAGTACTATTGGTATAATTTGCATTTTTTTATTCATCTATAATTTCTAAATTTTCGCTAAAGAGCATGTATTACATTATAATCAGAAAAAATGCAAGATTTTGGATTATTTGATTCTTTTAATGACTATGTGAGGAGAAAGACACATGCCTCACAGGAAGTCAGAGGGGGCAGCCTACTTCTTTGCTGCTGACAGCTTTGTGAACTTTGAGACTGGCAGCCTGCGGAGGGAAATATAAGTCATCAATCTCATCCAGGACTCACATCCATGTGTCTAAAGTACGTTACAGCAGGAGATGAGCACCTGAAAGACTCAGATCTCACATCCAGTTTTCTGACCTATCCCAGATAGGTTTCTAGGTCCCCCGGTGGCCTTATAAATACATAATTATATCTGGAGCTGGTCAACTAACCCAAATTACATGCTCTCATTCCATGTCCCCAAAATTTCTTGAAATATAAATCGTTAACCTACTTCATTAAAGACAAATTTAATAGCATTGTCCCAGCTCGATAATTAAAAAAAGGGAAACTTGAGGTTTGCGTCAGGTCCCCTTAGAAAAGCAAAAATGAGTGCCTACATCCTCTTGTCAGTGCTGCTAAGCAGGGAGCCGGACATTCTGTACCACTCTCGCTCTGCGAAGGTCCTTCCACCTCAGGAACATAACACAGGAACTACAACAGGAAAGGGGCCCTGGACAGTATTGTTTATAAGATGTGACCACTCACAGCCTAGACTTCTTGTTTCAGCAGAGTCACAGTCACCTCAAATCTAGGCGTCTTTTTAGCCACAATTCTATTACTCCAGAAATCTGTTGCAGGTCAGTTCCATTAACAAAAGGCTTTGATTTCCTCAGAATCAAGATATTCTTGTCACCTTTTCAACTTTTTGGCAAGGCAAACTGGGAGCAGGGGAGGGGCAGTCACAGTGAAAGAATGAGAGACAGAAATAGAAAAAGAAGGGAGTGAAGCAAATTAGGAAAAGAGCAAACACACAGATGGTAGGGAATGCATTTGCTGTTTGGGCTGGAATTTCCTAGAACACAAGGTCCTCAGTGAGGAAGAAAAGTTTACACTTAATTAAGGCCCTAGGTATCTTCAAACCATCACCATTTCAGCACACAGAAAATCCACTTAGTTCGTAAATGGCTAAAGCTGAAACCCTCTGAATGCAACTATCCAAATTGGAATATCACTGGAAAATTATTTTCTCTGTAAAACGTTCCTTGGATGGGGGATGTAGTCCACTTACTTATCATGCATAAGGCCCAGGGTTCAATTCCCAGCACGCCCTCCACACACACACACACACACACACACACACACACACACACACACACACACAGAAGGGAAGGGAAGGGAAAGGGAAAGGGAAAGGGGGAAGGGAGGCAAAGGAGGAGGGGAGGAGAGGGAGGGGAAAGAAATCTCTCTTCTGCTCAAAACCTCCTAGATCTTGGGTTCTTCCCTCCCACTCTGAACCAGGAAATTAGTCCAAAGCATGCTCAGCAAAAGGGAAGAGGCCTACAGACACCCTCAGGAATGAGTGTGAACGTGAGACCTGTGACACTAACTAATGTGTAAGAGGGTGAAGAGCAAGAACAGTGCTGGATCCAAGCATCCTGGCATTGAAATTCCAGCATTCTAAGGAATTGCAATTTGTTTGGATGCACCGAAGGAAAAGGACATGTAGCTTAGTAAGAGCAAAGGACAAAGCAGACAAGAGAGCACTACTTTTGGAGCCATGACTTAAAAATTCTCAAGAAGGGATTGCCTAAGGCTAGGGAAAAGGAAAGGATGGGAAATAATAGGTAAGGGGTACAGGATTTTGTTGGGAAATGACAAAAATGTTCTAAAATTAACTATGGAGATAAACGCAAGATTCTGTGAGTATACTCAACAGCCACTGAACTGTATGCTGTAAATGGGTGAAATCATGTGATACGTGAATTATATCTCAATAAAGCTCTTTTTTTAAATCCTAAGGAAGGATCTCCAAGGTCTCTGCCAAGAATTGCCTGCCCCCACACTGTCCTATGTGGGGAGCTCAGTAATATGTCTGATTGAGATGACACATTAAGAAAGAGAGATGAGTCACTCTTCTCCAGCGCTGACATTTGACAAGTTTCTCATGTGAGATAACCATCAAAAAACACTTCAATCATCTTACTGAAAGAGTGCTTGCTTCGGCAGCACATATACTGAAAGAGACTCGGTTTTGAGAGCTGGAAAACAGACTCCAATATTTAAAACTTAGATTTCTGAAAATAAGCAGATTTTCAGTTATCTTCATCTGGTAATCTTCTTCATGCATGAATTCAGTGCTGCCTCAAGCACAAAGCCCCAAGCCCGAAAGTGCTATGACGGTATAAAGTTATACTGGCCAAAAGAGGTGGAGGAGTTGAGAAACAAGCCAATGTCATATCCCAAAAGATACTGAGGCCAAAAGCTATCGGTTCCACTCCAATTTCCTATGCAATGGAGCAGAGCTACCCTGCTGGGGAACTTATTACAAGCATGCTGGCTACATAAAAAGAAAACAGGATTTCTTTCCAGAGAGAGAGAGAACCATGGTACTGCTTTAAATGGAGCTGGCAACATGGTAGCTTGCTAACCTGCACACTAAGCTCGAGCGGCTTTGGTCACAGGGCCAGAGGAGGGCAGCCGGGCCCAGCCAGCAGACACAGATGCAGGGAGAGCAGAAGGAACCAAGGTCTGTAGATGCTGAAGCATCCATACTACCCGCCCTGGCCTCCAGGCTCCTATAAAGCCCTGGCTCCTACAAAGCCATACTGTCCCCAGTGGGAGCTGCGCAGCTGATGAGCTGCCAAATACGCTGCCCAGGGTAAGATTTCTATGAAACAGCTCTATGCACTACTCTTTGGAAGAGCAACCCACAGAATTTCTTAAGAAGGAAAGGGCAGAGCAAAAGCTGCATGGGTCTCCTTGAGGTGACACCCTGGCATCTTGTCAGCATCGGCTGTGGTCTGCTCAGTCACCCAGCTCTAAGGACAAATGAGATCAGACCACAGATAGGCACTAAAGGAGTAAAGACTGCTAGAAATGAGAGGCCTGAAGGTGCTGCCATGACAGAGAGGCAAATCAGCTCTTCGTGGGTTTGAAGCACCTCACACTCCAGGGCCATCAGCCAGTGTCTCCCCAAACAATGAGTTCCCTTAGCTATGCAAAGGCCCAGCCAGCTCACTATGCTTTCTGAATGTTTTTCAAGAAAAAAATGTGTAATGTAATTGCAGTCTCTGACCCTAAATGACTTTAACCCTAACAAGAGCGCCCAGGACTCACTGTGGGAAAACTGCCCTGGTATTGTACAAAAGCATAAAGTTACCGTTCTGGAGATTTCTCAGCCCCCAACCCCAATGCTACAGAAGGGTCGTGGCTCACAGGCCAAGCTCATGGAACAACTGTATCCCAGGCATGAGGCACATCAACCGTTCTTAAACTTTTACACTTCTGAGATGCACCCCAAACATTCCTTGATCTGCAGTAATGCAGACACTCCGGGTACCTGAGATGTCTCCACACTAGGCTAGACAGCTTGGCTGTGCACCTTAAAGTGGACAAAGGACTGGAGAACCAAGTTTATACAGAATCGCTTTTGGCTTATTTAGATGTAACATGTGGCCTGAGCCCCCTTCCATGCAAATCACCTTGGCTGGGTGCAGATATGAAATGCCGATTTCCAGGCCTGCCCCAGAGTATGAATCAGAATCTCCTTGGGTGGAGGAATCTACAGTTAGGAAGATTCTTAGACAAAAAATCACATACTTACATACAAGTGATTTTAAAAACCACTGCAGTAAAAACTGACTAGTGTTACTCTGAGGCAATCATGGTGGTTACAACTCAAGATAGCTGCAGTCATGTCAAGCTAAATCCATACGGTCACCATCTAACAACAAGGACAATCTGGTAATGACAATCTGGCAGGTTTCAATTATAGGGCATGCACCATGAGCCTGCTTACACGGCTAACCACACCTACAATTCTCATCTATTCCTCACAATAATATTATTAGGTACATATTAATGACCCCCCCTTGTACTTTGGCTGCTTTCTTTGGTTTCACCTCCTAAGGTCAAATCCAAAGGCCTCTGTGCAAGTCCTAACCCAGATTGCCCAGAACCAAACCCCTAGTCATCAATTCAAACCCTCTCCAACCCTCCTTCTACGCATCGGCTACATGTCAGTATTCCCTATGGTTTTGGTCTCCATTTTCTTCTCTCATTCCGTGTCAGTGTTTCAACATTTTTGCTGCCCACTAGACTCACCCAGGAAGTGTTTTTTCCTTTTTTTTTAACTCTCCATGCCCACATTGCAACCCAAACAAATTATTTCAGAATCTCCAGGGATGATTCTCTGGGGGTACAAACAAGGCTCCTCAGGTGATTCCTTATAGATTCATTCATTCCAGGGACTCAAATATCCTGGAATGAGACCCAAACTATACCCATAGCCCCCATCTCTTTCTGGAGCTCCAGATCTGGGCCTCCCACCACCTTGCAGTGTCTCCACCTGCATGCCCTATCAGAACAAATCAGCAGGAACAAACTTTTCTTAACTCCCCCATCACACACCATGAGACTTTTCCTATGGTATGCAGGTCGGCTGGCTCCCCAAGACCTAACAGAAAAACTCTGAAGATGCCCCCTAACTCTTCCCTCTCCTCTGTCCTCACCACCCACCACCCGCTAAATGCTATTGACTATACATTCTCCTCTTCATTCACAACAGCACATCTCTGAAAAATCCTATGGAACTTTGCATTCTAGTCTACAATTTATCAGTGTCTGCTTGAATATTCAGTGATTCCACTGAGTAAAACGGACTTTCAGGAAAAGAGTACTCCCTGACACAGAATCACCTGCCTAGGACACTTGTTACCCTGGTCTGTGAAACACACTCCCTTCTCCTTCCCCTCTGGTACCATTGGCCAGATGGTGTCCACTCTCAAATATCATGTGTCCACCTTAGGACAGCGTTAAGCAGAGAACAAATCTCATATCACTAGTGAAATACAGGATTATTTTAAGTAATAGACAGGCATTGCTCATTTAATGATCTCTCTGTTTAACAACTTTTCAGACTTATAACCCACCACTCAGACTTACAACCCACCTTTTCTGTATAGTTCTATACACCTTGTTTATAAAGCCCCACCATCTGTTTTCGCATAGTACACTTTGTTTATACAGTACTGTAATTTTTGCTGATTGTATTGTACTGTACAGTACTATAGCTTTATGTTGTTATTCATTACCATACTGCATGTAAGAGTTATGTAAATAAAAGTGAAGTCATCAGGTTGGAGTCTCCCTTGACCATTTCTTTGTTCTGAACAGTGTAATGTACATACTACATACAGGTCCTCATTTAGCGACTGATTCATTTAACAACCAATTCATTTAATGACCTAGTCCCTGGTTAAATGAGAAGTGTCTGTATGACAAGTACTTTTCAATTTAATGACTATGATTCAAAGATTATTTATATTAGAAACAAATTGCCAAACACATCAAACTTGTGATTTCTCAGTGCTATAAACTTCTCTTTTTAAATAAATCCTTTCTTAATGAGTAGATTTTTTCAAAGCAAATAAGCAGAGGTAAAGACAAGGCAAAAGTAACAAGAGGTGAGCTACCAATGACTCATCATAAGGAGCATCCTTGTGCTTCATAAACCACCACTGGCCTTTCCCAAAGGCCTCCATTCCCGCTTCAATACCCTGCCAAGCTGCCAGCAACCATCCTGTTGTGCTGCAGATCACCTGTGTTCCCCCATCTCCTCTTAAGAAAATAAACATCCACGAAATGAGACTGGGCCTGCGGCATCCCAGATACCCAGTCCAAGTAGCCTTCTACACCAAGAGGTGCTGCCACAGGCCCTGGAATGTAGACTGCAGAGGACATGTAGCATAATCTGTCCTCCATCAGGAGGAAGTGCTAGGTTCTATGGGAGAAACAGCCACAGAGCAACGTCAGATGAAACACCCCCTTCCTCGCCAGTCCCCAGGAATTCTAGAGTCCGCAGGGAGGCTTCCCACAGATAAGGCAAGTCAACTGTCCCAAATCCCCATGGGCAAATAGATCACTCTCCTTTAACACCTGCGAAGCCTCCTGAAAAATGCAAGCATTGTGCAAAGATAAAAATGTAACAGCCCCATCACCAGGAACATGAACAAGTTCTCTAGGGTCCTATATTTGGATGATTCCTAGATATAGCTGGGTTGCATTTTGGGGAATAATTTGGGTGGTGGTTTTTAATCCCAGAATTAGCAATACATACAAACTAGGAAGAAGGAAGTAGAGAAAATTCTAAATATTGTTATATTACAAAGAATGTGCTATAATCTAACAATTAAAATCATGATTTATAAAATTCAGTTCCCCCACAACTTTTAGAAACACTGCTATGAAATATTTATCAACATGAAAAATATACATATAGTAGCTTTTAGCTGTCAGAAATTTGTTATGGTTTTGGTTCCATCTACTTCATGGTGTCCTTGGCACAGAAACAGCCACAGTTCAATTCAGCACCTGAAAATCTATCTAAAGTCTCATAGGAGGGGCCAGTTTGTATTTGCTGAGGGTTCCAATCTGCTGAGAGTAAACTTAAAAGTAGATCTGACAGCAAGATCAGATGAGCTCTGAAAGCTACCTATGATGTCTTTACAAACCACACAAAGCAGCGTTTATTTTGGCTTTTCCTATGTGGCAGCAGCGGGAGTCAAAGTGTAGCTACTGGCTTGGCCCAGAGAACCCAGTGAGTTAACAAGACTCGAATTGAGAATTCCCAAGCCTAAACCTTTGTCCATGGACAAAGAAAACACATGTACACACAGCACCCAACCCCAGGAATCTCCTCTTTCTAAATATAGTAAGAAACTGCCCAGTCTCCAAGCTCACCCTCTGCAGCATTCTGTGCCTTCCAATGCAGGTGAAATGAGCCAGATATAAACATGCCGTGACAGCTTCTGGCCCCCACTGCCAAGCTGTTTTCCTTACTATTTCCTCTCTTCTTTCACTCCGGGTTTCTACAAAAATGTGTAAACCCCACTGACTCTCATTTGTAAAAATTCTTCTCGTCACTAATACTGTTTTTCTCACCCTAACAAACATGATTTCCTGCTGAGTTCTTATAATTTGAGTTTGGAAGAGACTATTAAATATGGGCAAAGACCTTCCCACCTCTCATTTACCTGTAAGAACCTGCAGCTCAGAAAGGATATTAGTCAGGTCCAAGGCTATCAGGGACACATCTAATTAATTGTAAACTCTCTCTCTCTCTCTCTGTCTCTCTCTCTCTTACTCTATCTCCCTCCCTCTCTCCACTCTGTTTCTTTTAGAATCAGAATCAGTGCTAAGCAAGGGGCTTATCCAGGATGCTTCCAACTTGAGCTAAAAGGTTAGGCTTTGGAAACATAATCTAATGCATTCAAAGGAGCACCAGTAGCAACTTGCTATAGGGATATAAAAGACCTAAACAGCAGATGTCAAAGATATTGTAAAAACTGGAGTCAGCAACAATTCCACATGGAAGTATCCATTCCATGGAAATGTTGGGACCCACACACAAAGGCAAGTGTGAAATGATCACTAAAACACTTTCTGTAATTGAGAAACTGAGATGATCTAAATACCCTCCAGCAGGAGCCAGGGTAAATAAACTATGGTACACCCACACAACAGAACCCCCCTGAAGTGATCAGGAAGAATGCAGTATGTCCATGGAAGAACTCTAAGATATAGTATTAACTGGAAAAGTAAGACAGAATAATTCATATAGCATAATTCCATCTATGAAAACAAATTTACAGAAAAGGGGAAAGGAAAAAAGTATAACAAAACGGTTAACTAAGGAAAGGGAGTTCTGGGGCTGTGTATGGCTCAGTGACACAGGACATGCCTGGGATGTATGGGGGCCCTGAGTTCATCCCCAGCAGAGGAAGGAAGGAAGGAAGGGACGGACAGAAAGAGGAATGAAGGTGTTTTACTTTGTATATTTATCTCTCTCTGCTTTGTTTATAGGAATATATTCATGAATTATCTGTGTCATTTTGTCTTTGTACTGTAAGATTAATTCATTTATGCTGTTAGTTTTCTCTCCAAACCTAATCCTCCCCAAATCTTCTCTATTTCAGAAAATAGTACCATCATTCACATAATCAGTCAGGCCAAAGACATTCGAATCCTTTTGTTTTGTTTTGCTTTGTTTGGGATTTTGCTTTGTTTTGTTTTTTTGGTGTTTTGTTTTGTTTGGGGTTTTTTGAGAGAGGGTCTCACTATGTAGTTCAGGCTAGCCTTGAACTCAGTACATAGCCTAGGCTGACCTTGAACTCAGAGAACTCTTCCTGTCTCAGCCTCCCAAGTGCTAGGATTACAAACCACCATGCCTGGCAAAATATTCTTGACTTTTCTTTCATAGTCTATATCCCATTAACCAGTGGAGCTCTACCTCCAAATTAATCCAAATTAATTAGGTGGGGTTCTACCTCATGTGGGGCAGCAAATCACATGGGGCTGTATCTCCAAAAACACCCAGCATCTGACCACCACCTCTGATGTCACCACCCTGTTCCAAGGTGCCACTGTCTCTGACTTGACCTGTTCATTATAACAGCCTCCTAACTGGTCTCCTTGCCCCACTACATCTAATTCTCCAACTAGCTGCCTGCATGATCTTTCCAGAACACAAGATGGACCACATTATACCCTCTCAAGACTGTCCATCACACTTAGAATGAAACACAAAGTCTTTTCTAGAATTCAAGTTCCCCATGACATGGTCTCTGTTCTCTCTCCTGTTCCCTTGCCATCTCTGCTCCAGGCACAACCAGCCGCACTGCTGGCCCACAAACATCCCCAAGACCCCTTACTCCAGGCTAAGGCTTTGGAGAGCAGGTGAAAGCACAGCAGGGGCTGTATACTGGTTAAATGAAAGCATTCGCTGGTGGCAAAAAAAATACACATAAGTTGAAATATATTGGGTTATAATTTAATTTTAAAAATTAAAACTAAGGTCAATTAGAAATTTAAATATAGAAAACTCACGCTGGCTGTTAGCTTCACATTGGCATCCCACCCTGGGCTAATTTTCAGAAATGGAGTGGCCTTGACAGGGTAACAAAAACCCCTTCACGAGTTGCCTTCTCCAATAGCTCAGTAGTCATAACTTTCTCTGGTGGGTTCTCCTTTTGTCAAGTCAGGGCTTTTGGATCAGTAGCTTACATTGGCCAGAATCAGGAAACTCCACCTGTGTGACCTGCCCAGAGCAATGCTGACTAGCTAATCAGAGTAGAAATCTGAACCACAACCTCCTAAGAACCATTTTCCTAAGTCCTGAGATCCTAAAACTGATCAGTCAAACACATCTAAGGGTATGGCAAATGAGAAAAAAATAGTCCTCAAAAGAAGACAAAGAAAGAAAATATACTAAGTACTGTTTATTTAATCAGAAGTTTATAAGTTTTATGGGGCAAAGTAAACGGACACACATATTTGAATACATATTTCAGCAAAGAAGTTGTACCAGTGGCCAATAAATGCCATGATAAGATGCTCAACATCATTACTCATCAGACAAATGCAAATTAAAACCACAATGAGATACCACTAGTGACTACAATCAAAAAGAAAGATAACAACAAATGTTGGAAAAGATGAGGAGAAATCAGAACTGTCAGGCACTGACTGCGGCTGGGGATTTAGCTCAGTGGTTAGAGTACTTGCCACACAAGTGCAAGGCCTCAAGTTCAATCCCAGACACCAGAAAAACAAACAGACACTGACTGTTAGTGGGTATGTAAAATGGTGCTTCTGCTGTGGAAAACAGTCGGAAATGTTTCTGAATTTTAAACATAAGTTTCGTTTAAACCTAATTTTTAAATAAAGATCAAACAAAAAATTTTCATGTACCTCAGGAACTCAACTTCTAGATAAGAAATGAAATTAGAAGTGAAAACATAAACCCACACAAAGAATGCATGTAAATGTTCACAACAGCATTACTCATTAGAGCCAAAAACTAAAAACAACCTAAACATCCATCAGCTGGTGAATGGATAAACAATTTATGGCTTGTAAAATGAAATACTCTTTGGCAATAAAAAGGAATGAACTACTGTCCCATGCTACAAATGGGTGAATCTCAAAACCACCGTTCTGAGGGAAAGAAGTCAGGTGCAACAGATTCCATTCTATATGATTCCATTTAGCTTAAATTTTTGGAAAAGACAACCCTGTAGAGACAGAAAAAAGTGGATCAGTGGCTGTCTGAGACTTGAGATGAGAATGCAGAGTGATTGCAGATAGACAGGAGGAAGATTTGGGCGTGACAGAAATTTTCATCAACAGGACTGGGGTAATGGTTGCAAAGCTCTGCTACTATAAAACACTGAATTACATGCTTAAAACAGATGAATTCTATGACACGTGAACTATAATCACTAAAGAACTTTTTAAAAACTACTGGGCTACTTTGAAAGGAATAAATGCAAACTTAATATTGTGAGACACTTATGATAAACTGATATGTCGATTCCTAAATGTTACTGGTTAAGATGAAAAGGCAAAAAAAAGCTTTATATTTATATTTATTATATTAAGTCAAATAAGTCAGATACAAATAATAACTATTGTATGATTCCATTTATATGATCTGTCTTGAACAAATTCATAGAGACAAAATATAACAGAGATTACCAGGACCTGGAATAGGTAGGAATGGAAAGTTAGTTTCATAAGTAGAGTTTCAGTATGGAATGATAAGAAGTTCTGGGAAAAAGATTAGTGATGGCTACACAACATTGTGAATGTACTTAAAGTCACTGAAGAATATATTTAAAAGTGGCTAAAGCAGTAAGTCTCATGTTACAAATATTTTACCATAATGATTTTCCAAAATTCAAGAAGAAAAGACCAAATTAAAAAATGAGCAAAAGATCCAAACAGACATCACATCAAAGAAGATATACAAATGGAAAATAAGCATAAGATGCTCAATAGTATATGTCATCAGGGAAATGCACATTTTTAAAACAGTGAGATACCACTACACACCTATTAGAATGGATTTACTCAAATGAGTTGAAAACTTATGTTCACCTATAGATCTGCACACAAATGTTTACGTCTGCTTTACTCACAATTGCCAAAACATGAAAGCAACCAAGACGTCTTTTAATAGATGAAAGGATAAATAAATTGCGGCACATTCGGCAATAAAGATAATATTCAGCAATAAAAAGAAATTAGTTACTAAGACATGAAAAGACCTACAAGAACCTTACATACACATTGCTAAGCGAAAAAAGCCAACATGAGAGGCCACAAACTGTTTAGACTCCAATTATAAGACACTATGGAAAGCTAAAACTAGAGAGAGGTTAAAAAGATCGGTGGGTGCTTGAAGTTGGGAAGAGGGAGGGTCACAGGCAGAACACATGATTTTTAGGACAGAAAAACTATTCTATGATACTGTAATGGTGGGTCGTGACAGTATTATTTCCCAAAATCCACAGACTGTGCAACACTAAGAGTGAACCTAATGTATGGGCTTTCATTAGTAACATATCAGGAGGCTGGGAGTGTAGCTTAGCAGCAAAACATGCATGAGGGGGTTGGGGATTTAGCTTAGTGATTAGAGTGCTTGCCTTGCAAGCACAAGGCCCTGAGTTCGATCCCCGGCACCACAAAAAAAAAAAAAAAAAAAAAAAAAAAAAAATGCATGAGGCCCTGGATTCAGTCCCCAGCATCAACTGTAAAAAATGTACCACTGTGGTGGACTGCTTGTGGTCAACTTGCGCGAGAACGCCCAGCTGGACTGAGTTGGTGTGATTCTGGGCGTAGAGGATCCACCTGAGGATTGTTGCTGATACAAAATAAAGCAGAGTGGGAGCAGAAGCTAGTCGGGAGGCTGTTTCCCAGGAGAAGCCCTGCTGCAGCTGGTTCTCCTGAAAAGAATTTGGCTGTTCTCGTAGAGCAAGGAGCTGGGGCCTTGCTGTCCTCGAGGATGGCTGCTGTTGCTTCAGGGGAGCTCTGGTCATCATCTCTGCTGCGAGCATTGTGTCCTGGTTCCAGTAAAATTTCTTCAGCCATCATCTACAGATATGGACATACACGGGACAGTGCTGTGGGCTCCCAGGTCTTGACTGGATCTCTTGGGTCTCCAGTGCATAGATAGACATTCGGCATTCCTCCTGCATTTGGCTTATGGATGAATATTTTAACTTATAAATATCCTGTATTACATCTGCTGTCTTACAAACCATTGACTCTAGAAAAGCTAATTAAGACAACCACAATTATGAAAGATGATAAAAAAAATAGGGAGAAACAAGAAGGAATAGGAATAGCAGCCTACTTGGAAACTTTACATATCCTTTACTCAATTTTTCTGTAAACTGAAAACTGCTCTAAAAAATAGTCTATTAGTTAGGTAAAAAGGGGAGAAGGGCTCTAAGCTACAGCCAGTAGGTCAAACACTAAAAATTGAATGCAATCTGTTCCATCCAACTGAAAAGAGAAAAAAGTTGAGGGATTTTTTTTTTAAGCCAGTGTTATAAAATAACTATAAATCTTGTTTAGGTTTAATTCACTGCTGTTTATATTTGTATGAGTAATACTCCAAATATCAGTAATGCAAATTACCACCATTTACAAATAATTAGGAAAAGCCTTTTCTTCCTTTTATTCACAAGGTACTAAAGCAAACCAAACGAACTAGGAGAAACTTGCTGCTACCTAACTACACATGTATTTGTTCTATCAGCATTTCATGAGTAATATAATTACCCCTAAACAAAGCAAGCTGGCTTTGAACATCCTTAGAGAGCTTCTGTCCTTCAGTAAGGACTCATTTCACTACTACAAGAAAGCCTGTACTAAATACTAAAGCAGGACAAAAAAGTGACAGGCTTTAAAGTACACGACACTTGATACCTACTTTCTTTACTCTTAGTTTAACGAGCAAAGACAATGAATCATTTACCTTACTGAATCATACTAGAAACAGGTTTTCTGGCCTCCCTATTCAATGTTCTATTACCTAGATAAAAGACAATCACTGATAATCACTCAGTGGTCCCTCAAAAAGAAAGTGTTGCTTTACAAAGCCAAGATATAACCACCACCCTCATCTATTCCTTCAGCCTACAAGATTTTTTTAGCTTATGAAGGTGAAAAAAATACAAAACTTCAGAATACAATACAAAATATTAACTAGTCTTTGCTACCAGGCCTCACAGTCTGAAAAACACTAGGACAATATACTCACTTAATCCAGCACACCGCATGTTTCTCCTTTCTGGAATCTAAATCATGAAAAACTGCATCTTCAACAACAGCATTTTTGCTGAAGGCTTTGAAGGGTAATGTTAAGTGGAGACACTACGATCTATCACCAAGTTCAAAACTTGGTTGCACAACTTCCTAGCTGTGTGACATTATACAAGTTAATGCAACCAAAAAATGCAGAAAAATTGTAGTACAGTCTCCCATATGTGCAGATCTGTATCCTAGGATTTCACCAACTAGGATGGAAAATATTTTTTTTAAATGTATCTGTATTGAACATGCTTAGACATTTTTTTCTTATCATTGCTCCTTAAACAACACAGTATAACAATCATTTACACATCAGTCACATTGTATTAGGTATAGTAAATACCCTAGAGATGATTTAAAGTATTTGGGAAGATAAATACAAGTTATATGCAAATATTATGCATAAATATATTTAAGAGTCTTATGAGCATCTGAGGATCTTTGGTATCCAAGGGGGATTGTACAACCAATGCCCCATGAAAACTGAGGGTGAACTGTATTCATCTCACAGGATGATGCTACGGAATAATAAGACAATGTGTAGCACTTATCACAGGACCTGGCAATTGGTAAATACTCAATAAAATAAAAGATGCAGGGATTCTAGATAAAGTGTTTCTGTTAAAATTAACTTGGGAATGTGATATAAGGCAAAAGACAGCAATTTCAGAAGTACCAACCTCTGAAAATTCAATGAATAAGGCACATATACCCAAAAAATGTCATGAAAAGTATGGGCTCAACTACAGAAACACATTCATTTCACTTAGGAATTAAAAAAAAAAGTCAACAAGCAGAATAGTGACTACAAAGTATGCCTTTGTTTGGTATTATGCACCTTGACCCAACTTGACTGAAAACTCGGAGAGAAAAGGCTGGATTCTCAGCCTTGCTTTTGTTATTTCCTCTGCACCCATCAAAGTATCATGAACTAAAATGAGTCTACTCCCCTCTCCTGGGTTGAAAACACCAAGGGACATCCAGGTTTCCTCAGGCCCTAGAACACAATGGTGAACCTTTCAGAGCTTTCAATGGTAACAAACAGCTCACTGCAGCACATGTGCCATAGGTTCACCACCACTGCCCTAGAATACGGTTCCATCTTTGAGCCCTCACCTCTACTTAACCCCCCTTAACAAGAAGGAGAACAGTTTATTGATTCAAACTTTCCTCACATGAAATTCCAATCAAGAACCTGTGCCTCTAGCTGGTCACCAACACCCAGGAAAAAATTACTAAAGCTGTATTTCTAATGTCTAGAACAGGCAAATCTAGAGACAGAAAATACATTAGTGGTTAACTAGGGTTGCATTTTTATACATGCAGAGGTTGATAGGAAATAAGAAGTAAATGCTAATAGGAAGAGGGTTTCTTTTGGGGGTGATAAAAATGTTCTAAAGTTGACATGATGGTTGTACAATTCTGTGAATGTACTACAAACCTTTGAACTGAATACTTTAAATGAGCAAGTAGCGTGGTAATGAGTTACATCTCAATAAAGTTGATATCTGAGTAACTGTATTTCCATATCCCCCCCATTCAGCTTAGACTATTTAGCATAAGAGTACTCTATTTAAAAAAGCGGAAGTTAAATGTAAATGGGTATGTCCCCAGCAACTTGGTATATCCCCAAACTTCAAACTCAACTCTCTTGATGGGAAGAAACAGTTCCTGAAAACCCACATCATCCTTCAAAACCAACAATCTAATTAACTTCTTTTTTTAACTGCATGTAGGATATAGAATCAAAATGCCAATTCGTTATGTTTTTGTAAAAAACAAACAAACAAACAAAAAAACACCCTTACCAGCGTAAGCTAAAACCAAACTATTTAAAAGTATCAAACTTTCAAACAGTTCTCTTTTCATTCTATAAAAAATGTTACAAAATCCCCACACTCCATTCATGTACCTTAGATGCCTTTTAGGACAAGATCTCAAAAAGAGTTAATGCAGTCTCAAAAATCATCTCAAGTCCAACCAACTTTTAAAAACCCATATAGAAGATCTGACATTAAAACAAGTATATATATAGTCAGAAACATAATTTATATAATTCATAATGTATCATGTTTTCTTTCACATTTGTAATTTAGAAACTATTGGTAGAAATAAAACACACACACACACACACACACACACACACACACACACACACACCCCGAAAAAGGTGAGCTTCAGGAAACAAATGCAAACCTACAGGGGAAACTGATGTATTTTTAAAAATTCTATTTACTGAATTTGGATTGATGACTAGTCAGACCGCTTAAACGCCTGAAAGTTCGTTTCTTGCTCTTATGGTTAGTTTTCACAACACTTCTGGTTGTGCCAGCAGCTTCCTTCAGGTCACTTTCCATTGTGTGCTCTGTCACCAAATCTCTTGGATAAAACATCTGAGTTGCAAAAGCCTATATAAAACTTAGCTTCACTTCTGACCTTTTAATTTATAAAACTCCACTAGAAAGAAATCCATCTAATTTTTAGACAAGTCCACAAAAATACTTTTTAAAGAATCAAACACTTTTATGAGAATAAAGATCCATCAAAGTTTTTAACACTTCTATTAGGGTTTTATTTTGATTTTCCAAGACTGCAACTCGATTTTCCAGGCATTCCACATATTCTGCTTTCTGGGACATTCTTGAGCAACTTCTCTATTTTTCACCAATCTTATTTCTTTCTCTCTTCAGTTGAGGGTCATCGGTCTTTGCTGTCTGAGACGTAAGAGTCACTGGTGATGCTATCACCACAGTTTGTGGCAGTGAAGTAGCTAAAGATGTGGTATGGATCTGATATGTCTGCATGCAGTCTGTACAACCACCTGGTTGCTGGGCACAAGTATTTGCTCTCCATCAGAGGTCTGTGCACACTGCAGAGTACTGCCTGACTTGGTCGCGGTTAACGTTGACTAGCCAATTGCAATGGCAATATACTGTCCACTGCTAGTCTGCTAGATGGGAGTTGGAACAGACAAAGAAGTGACAGCAGAAACTCAGGGGCTTTCTCCATCTCCTTTTCTGACCCGTGTATCTTCAGAAGAGAGATCTTTCAAAATTTTTCTGTTAGACGAATTTCCGTGCTAGGATCCCGCGAGCTTTCTGTGAGGAGCCTACGCTGTCAGATGAGTCCGGAGACGTTTCATTTTCTGATAAAGACGATATCATTTGAACGTGGGTTAATTACAGAAGACAGAGCTGTCTGGATGACCCCCTGAACCTGTGTTTGCTCTCCAGGAAGAGGTACAACTGTCCCTGGCGCAGATCCTCTTAATGACATCTGCTGAGCAATATGAGAAATACGACCCTGAACTGTTGAAGCAGGCTGAGTTGAAGTCTCCGAAGTGTTATTTTTGTGAGAATCTTCCATTATCAACTGTGGCTGCCACTTCACTGCTGTCCAGGGCGAGAACTTCCACTTACCCCTCCCAGGTGGATCCAAACTCACTACCCACTTCCCCACCCCCTCTTGCGGTGGGGGACGTGTCTGTTTCTCAGGGGTCAGGCGGGCTGCGACAATCAGTGTCACTTAACAGCCAAATGTCCCAGGCTACCATTTCTCCGTTTCTCCGCAGTCAGGGCCGCCACTGGCAGCACGATCTACAACAGGCCAGGGGCAGGGGAGGGGGGCTCTAATTAACTTTTATTTCTGTGAAACCACATTAACTTTGCCACTGACCTCATGAGATAACTAAAACACGAGGTCCAACTTATTTTGCAAGCTTTTTGTACAAGACAGAGGCAGCCAGTCCAGCCACTAAGGAGGACAAGTTAATTTATCAAAAATGGTGAAAATTTAAGCTACCAGAATATTTTTAGGAATACAAGAGATGTTATAAGGCTGATTTGTTTTGTTACTTTTTAACTTGTGGAGTTTTTTTGGCATAACCACAACTTAACATAAACACCACGATTCTGCCCACCAGTGCTAATATACACAAAACTATGTGAGTTACCAACAACTGGCACAAGGAAGATACTAGCCTAACTCCTTGTACCCAAAGCAAAAAAAAAAGTCCCTTCAGCATTGAATGACTTTTGCTCTGAGAATTACCAGTCTGGACAGCCTTGAATGCTGGAAGATGATAACACCAGCTACCAATAATTGAGCAGTACCATGTAGCAAGCCCCAAGCTAAGAGCTTTCTATACGCCCACTGCTTCCATGCCCCACAACCCTAGGCAGTCAGTGACTAGTCCCACTTTACAAAGGAGGCGCTCGGGCTCACTAACAAGCCCAAAATCAAGCAACAAGTAAGTGACAGGGGCAAGATTTGACCCAGGAAATCCTAAAACTCTTCCATTCTCTACCAACTCTACAGGATAAAAGAAAAACAAAGGACTAATACAGAATCTTCTCGACTGAGATGACAATGAGGGCAGAAGAAAGGGTCCTAGGTGAATGACTCCCCACAGAAAAGGCCAGGACAAGTCAGCGCCAGAAGCGACTGACTACCAAAGCTGAACTCCATGTCGAACAAGAACTTTCTCCAATGGCAAGATTTTTTTTAAATGTGTGTCTCAAATTCTTTTACTCTTTGTCCTTTCTGTGTCCATACCAGGAGTCTATTCTCCAGAGAAACAGTTCAGGGGGTTCATTTTTATGAAGTCCATTGCTCGCATCATATTCACAAGGGAATTCAAAAGATAAAAGTAGGAAAACCCCTGACTTAGCCTGATCTAGATGGCACTGTTGCCTCCGGGTTAAATGAAATATCTCTGGAATTTGACAATCTATGTTTAAATACCCTTAATGGCTGTGTCACCTTGAGTGGGGTATTGACCTCTCTGTCCCTTAGTTTCCTCATTCACAAAGCAGAAGTACCACAAAAATGACCTAGTGGAACTCTGCCTATCCCTGCAGGCCAGTTTTACTGTCTGATTCATACACAGAGGAAATCTAAATCCAAAGATCTACAAATACCAGTTATAAATACAGTCATAAAATAAAACTATAAAACCATCATTACTTACATAAATATGTATAATTATGTATTTATCTTTAACCTATACTGGAAAACCACTGGCCTTCCATTTTCAGTAATGATAAAGATGATCTGAGGAAAAATGTCACACAAATACTAATATGGCAGTTATGCTATCAAGCACCTCATAACAGAATACCTGAAATCTAGGACACAGTGATTGAGCCTGTCTTCTTTAAGAATTCACATGCACTGTTCAAGTAGTAGTAGTAGTGGTAGTAGTGGAGCACTGTTAGTTGTAGAGCCAGATATAGAGAGACCAGAGCACCTAGTTCCCCAGCAATCTTTCCCCTAAGTTACAGAGCTGCTCCATCCCATTACGTAATTTAACTCTTGAACTCCATCATTACCATACTTCCTAACTAAAGAATTCTTAGGGCTGGGGGTGTAGCTCAGTGGCAGAGCACTCACCTAGCATGTGCAAGACCCTGGGTTCAGTCCCCAGTACCACATTAAATACATATACACATACGTACACACGCATGCAAAGAATTCTTGCCTCCCCCAAAACAGCAGTAGGCAAATTATCAGTCAACCAAATGTACCCATCTCAGATTCAATGCTGAGATACAAAATTCAATTCCAAATTCTAGCAGGCTTGGTCCAAGGGATTCCATCCTGAGCAAGGAGGCTGTAGCAGGATCAAAAGCTCTGTGACAGCAGGAACTCCATTTCTGGCTCAGACTAGGTGGATGCAAAAGCTCTAACTCAGCTGCTAAAGATGCGTGCCTCTGAGCTAATCCTTCCCTCGGTTTTCCCATTTGTAAGATAAATAAAAGGAATATGAGATAATTCAAGGGTGAAGCAGTGGCTGGCATGGAACAGATGTCTCTGTACCACAGGGGTAGAAGAATATCACTGCTACATTCTCAGTGCCCGGTGCATTACCCAGTACACAGCAGGCTCTCCATGTGTTTGCTGAGTGAAGCAGAGGACCAATAAAGCTGGCCTAGGGGTCAATCAAAATGCCTGAGCCCAACTGGTAAGTGGGTCCCTAGCGTTACTTCAAACCAAGGTTGTGTGCTCCCTGGAGCAAGGATGATCTTCGTCACTGACAGAGGAAGACTGTTCATACGCTTGGTAAGGCACAGCCTCCTACAGGGTCCTATCCTCCTTCAGAGACCTTGTCCTCGGAAAGCCTCCTCCTATCACAGTCCTGCAGTTCATTTCACCCTCAGAAGACCGGCACTTGCTGCCCTGTCATTCTGTTGTCTCTTGCTTCGTTTTTAGAAGAAACAGTCTCACAAAATGACACCTCAGGCACTTGGCTTCTATAAAGAGGGCTGGGGACAACTCTCCCACCTAGGATCCTACTACACGAAGAATCCTTTGAAAACTGAAAGATATCAACTATTAGGAAATCCAGCACAGAGACAGGAAAAGAATCAAAGACAAATTCCATTATCTGCCTTCACACTGTTCCTGATTCTCAAAACAAAAAGATAGACCTAACTACTTTTAAATGGGTAGATTGAAAAGTCACCAAAATACATTCTCAACATGCAAGGTGCTCATCCCTAGAGCACTCTAATTGGCCAGAAAGAGAAACCCTTGGCTATGCAAAAATCAAGCAGAATGCAAATTTCATTTCTCCACTCCTACCAAGAGGGGAAAAAAAGCAAAAATGGTTTGACAAAAAGGCCTAGAACCTTCAAGATGAGTGTAAGCTTCCCATCTCCGAGGTGCTAAGAATGTTCCTTTTCAGACCCCTGAGGTTTCAAGGATAATGGGAGAGGTAAAAAGTGGAGTGAGGGAGCAGGAGAGAGAGAGAGATGGAATATGTTCCTTCTATTTTTAAACCCTCGCCCACGGTTTAGAGTAAAGGAACACTCTGATGCTGTACTCCCACCCCTATCACCTTCTGCTAAACACAAGCATCGGAACCTGCACACGTACATGGCACTGATTCTAGATCTGGGGGTTACTGGCTGTCAGTACTCCAAGGAATCGGGAGCTAACCAACCCTTCCGCCCAGAAAACCGGAGGCCATGAGCGGGCTGGAGGCGCCTACAGACAGCGAATCAGTCACACCCCGCCTCTCCCCTAGGGAGGCAGCGACCCCCGGGCACGCTGCATTCCCACGGCCGGGCACCCAGGCTTGGGCAACTCTTCCCCTAAGGGAGCCAGAGGGCTCTCGTGGGCGAGATGGGCTTCCCAGAGGGCTGCGGCAGTCTGGTCACGATGGCCCCACTCCCGGGACACCTGTGTGCGCGCACGCCCACCTGCCCCAGAGCACCGCCCGCGCCCCGTCCCCTCCCGACCATCCCCGGACGCAAAGGAAACGGCCGGGCGACCTTTCCTTCCTCATCTGACGGGGACTGGCTCGCCCGCTCTGCGCATTCTTCCTGCCTCGGCAGAAGTAGCGACACCCGTCACCCAGCGCCCCGGGGCGAAACCTGCAGCGCGCGGGCGCACGGGGCTGAGCGCGGCCGGGCAGACCCCTCCCGCCCGGGGCGCCGTCCCCGCCGGGCTGGGCGCACTCACTCTTGAGCGCGACGATGAGTGACTTCCCGTCCTTGATGAGCTCCTTGATGAATTTGTTGGTCTTGTCCAGCTCCGCTTCGTGCGACTTGAGCGTCTCTCGGAAGTGCGGGCTGTCGAGGCAGCAGTCGCTGAACTCGAGCGCGGGGAGCCCCATGCTGCCCGCGGCGCCCGGCCGGGGAGCGCGCTTCCCCGAGGCTCGGGCGGCGGGCTCCCTCGGCACGCGCCCCGGGACCTGGCCGGCACCCTCGACGGCCCCGGCTCCACAGGTGTGGCGCCGCTCGCCGGAGCGCGGGGTCTGCGGCGCGCCCGACCGCCGAGCCGAGCCGAGCCGGGACCCAGGCGAAGGGCGTCTGCTCCCGAGCGCGCAGCGGAGCAGCGGCGGGCGGGAAGCGCGGCGGCTGACCCGCAGCGGCGCCGGGAAACGAGCTGGCGGATGGCGAGCGCGGCCGCCGCCTCCCCGCCTCCCTCGCTGGCTAGCGTTCCCGCGGCCGCGAGCGCCCTCTCACAGCAGCCTTGGCCGCCCAGCAGCGTCCGGACCGCTCGAACCTGCTAGCGATGACCTAATCCCGCCGCGCCAATCGGCGCGCTCTCCTCAGCCCGACCCCCGGGGCCGCCGGGGGCCGCCCGTCCCTTCCGCGACCGCGATCCAATCAGAGGGCCTGGAGGCGGGGCCCGAGGGGGGCGAGGCCAAGCCGCCGCCTGGGTCTGCAGCACCAGCACCGCCCTCTCCCGCCCGCGGGGGCTTGCAGACCCGGAGCGCTGGGCGTGCGTGCTGTCTGCTGTGCACTGTCCCTCGCCACCCCGGACTTTGCCCCTGCTGTGGCCCTAATCCAAGCCGGAGATAATGCGTCTTCTGGTCTAGGCATCGAGTGTGCCTAGATGTGCCCAGCATAAAAAAATCTAGGCATGAGGGCTTCTATTCACTGTAGCCCGCCCTGCCCTGCTGGGCAGCCGAGGTTGGCCCCGAAATACAGCCCCCACCCCCAGGAAAACCCCCCAGCGCCCTGAGCACCACACACTGCTCTTCCAGTCAGGGAGAAAATGTTGTTTGCATTTCTACATTACCAACTCTTCTCGCCTGCAGTCTTCCCGCCCTACCGTCCATCCCCATCTCTGCCCGTTCTGCTCAAAACTCGCCCACCGCCTCCCCTTGCCCAGGATCTCACATCCTTACAAGAATTTCGCCCGCGTATTACTTTCCTGTGTAAAACCTAGCACCGTTTTACACAATTATTCCCAATGTCTGTTTGTGCTTCACTACTACACTGCGTGCTTCACGAGGGCATGTGCCACCGCAGTTTTCTCGTCTGTTATTGCAACCCAACATCTGGGACTCGGCCGGCATTCGACAACAGATACTGCGTGCTTACCACGTGCTGAATGTGTTACTGTGCTTGATAAATATTTGTGGCATAAATGAATGAATCCTTCCCCTAGTCCCTCTCCACCTCCCATGCTCAATTCGTTGACCCGGAGTCCCTCGATAGGACCCACAGGACTCGATTCTGACAGCTCATTCATCCTGTCAGGGTTAGTACACAGGGTTTCTAGTGCTGAACTGTGAACCTCTGGAGAGGGACTAGGGGAGAGGTCTGTGCTTGAATAATTCTTTCAGGTACTAGCAGCCCTCCAGTTGATTGTGCGTGTGTGTGCGTGTGTGTGCATGTGTGTGTGTGTTTGGGTTTGCTTCTCAAATAGATCTGCTGTGTGCAGGCACTAGCTAGCCCACATTCGAGGGATACAAAGATGAACAAAGAATGAACTTCACCGCTTCTGTTCTGGGTAAGACAGAAGCAAACAAGCTGTAAGAATGTTGCAAGGCCTGGATGCTTGAAAGCTCTATGTCAAAAATTAATAGGTCTATTTATTTAATGCATGGATGAATGAATATGATCTGTTAGCCCGCTGTATCTCTGATAGCAGAGCCAAAGCGTTGATAGAAAGTTACAACCCTGGAAATAGACATTCCTCACTTGGGATGGATGAGAAAGATCAGGAATGGAAACCCCATGAAAGTAAATCTTTTTGAAGCTTACTAAAAGTAGGTATTCAAGTTATCTATTGATACATAACAAATCAGATTAAAACTTAATGGTCTAAGGCAACACAATCATTTTCTTTTCTCTTAAAATCTCTGTGGATCAGGAATTTGGAGAGGGCTTGACTGGGTGGTTCTGACTTGGGGTCTCTCCTGTGGTTGCAGTCAAACAGATGGTAACAGGAGCTAGGGAAGGGGTGGTTTGCCGGGCCTCGTCCTCTCTTCAGGAAGATCCAAGTTTTCTCTGTGTGGTCTAGGTTAGGCTTCCTCAGAGCACAGCAGCCTCAGGGCTCCAGCGTGATCATCCCAGCCTTAGTGTTTATGATCCAGCCTTGGAAGTCACACGACCTTTATTGCCTCTGAGCAAGTCACAAGCTTGCCCGGGTTGAAATGGGGGAGGGGTGTTAGACTATCTCCACAGGGGAGTTGTAGTCATTTCTGAAAAATACAGTCTGCCAGTAGTCAATAAATGTTAAATGAATGAAACAAAGTGAAAGCCACAATTATTTGTTTCATGTCATTGGGGGCTACTGGGCCAAAGTGTATATAACACACGTGTAATTAATATAGGTAATAATAATATATTGGCTATCATTTGTTAAGCTTAGTTTGTACCAAGAACTGTTAAATTTTCAAAATGCATTTAATCCCACAGATTGGTGCTGATAATCCTCATCTTTCAAATGAGAAATTGTACATACAAATAAGTATGTAGGTAGTGTGTACATCCATTATAAATTTAATTCAAAATTTCCACAAAAGATCTCCCATGCTTTCTGCAATATTATTAGAGAAAGAAAATCAGAATGCAGCAGCATTGAGTACAGACTCCGGTACATGGAGGATATAGTTGTCTCTATCCCAGAAAAGAAGCTCCATGAGGGGAGACATTGTGTGGTGTTCAGTGCCGCAGCCCCTGCTCAGAACAGCAGTTGGTATCTTTCAAAGTTGCTCAACATTAATGGGAGGTACACATGTTTAAGGGGGAAGAAACAGTGTCTTGTGTAACAACATAGGTTATGGCCATGCTGTACACATGGAACAGTTAAGGCCAGAAATCACATGAGATAAATAAGTTGGACAACATTATTTGGTCTAAATTCTTTGGCTGAATTCTGAATTCCTTCGAATTAGCCACAAAATCAGTCCAAATATTTCTGCTTGCAATATCAATGTACATATTTCAAATCCATATTATTTCGGACTTCAGTTGTCCAATTAACTTTACTTCTGCTATATAATTACATCTTATCTGGAGAAATCTCACCACTGGCAAACCCCTCCATATGTGCTGTCTCCAAGCCCATGTAATCAGAGATATGCACCAGCCACTCACTCCTTGGTTCCTGCACGCGAGCTTGAGAACAGCGCTGCTCCACAGGGAAGTGTTCTTGACTCTCCATGACACCGAGAAGTTCAGGGATTGCTCTAGCTCCAAGACAGCCTTTAGGGGCTCAAGGTGATGATACTAGCACGAGGGTTTTCATCCCTTGGGCTGACTTCCCTATATTTTCGTGGAGATTTTGTTTGTTTGATTTTGTTGAGTGCCCCCCTCCATGGCGTGCCAGGAATCAAACCCTAGGCAAGCGCTCTGCCGCCGAGCTACCCTGACTGGCCTCCGTAGTGGCTGCATTCTCAAGGGCTGTCTTGGCTTCTCCAAATTTACATTTAGCAATATTAGCAGTGACGGAGTTTTCTTTCTAAGAATTGCAGCACAAACAACAAGATAGAAGCCCTATAAAACAGTCCCATCCAAATACATTAAACACTGGAGAATTTTTGTTCCCCCAAAAGAAAGCAAAGTGCTGGCAAGAGGGAAAGAGGGAATTGTTTCTGAACAGGCAGAAGTAATAATGTACAGTGCACATGACCTGTCCGCCAGCCCCCTCAAAGTCACTGCTCCTTCTGCTAAATTCCCATGGTTTTATAATTCTAGTTAGCACTTATTCATTCTTTTTTATGGTTGGCACCATATGTTACTTTACACAGTGACTTTCCTTTGTGTTATTACCGGATAAGACATCAGGTTTCCTATTTTAAAATAATGATCTTGGGTTGAGGTAAATGTTCTCTATCTCCATTGTAGTGATGGTTACACAAGCATCACATTTGCCAAAACTTATGGGAGCATTTCATTATGTATAAATTATACCTCGATGAAGACTGACTTTAAAAAATAATGATTAATGGTGGTGATGGTGAGATTCATTAAGCATTTGCTGTGCAGTAGGCACTGTGCTAAACACTTTACTACATTTCCTTGTTTAACATTAACTACAGCCTGGCCCCTCCCTCAGTTGTGAGTGGAGCTGCAGGCCCTTCACCTGAGCACACAAGGTGGTGAACAATAGCTCTTCAAGTATGCAACCAAAAATGGCCTCCAGTAAAACTGCCTTGCAATAAATGGGAAAGAAACAAAAGAGAAAAAGTAAAATAGTTGAGTGGGCAAAGGCTGAAGAATTTGTGGTGGAAAAAGTACTGGACCATCATGTAGTGAATGGGAAGGTGGAGTAGTTCCTCAAGGGGAAGGGATTTACAGATGCTGACAATCACGGGAACCTGAAGAAAATTTAGATTGTCCAGAGTTAAGCATTTCTTAGTTCTCACAAAGCTGGTAAAGAAAAAGATGGTATAAAAAGAACATCTTTATCTTATAATGAGTCTGATGATAGCAAATCAAAGAAGAAAAGAGATGGTGCTGAGAAGCCAAGAGGTCTTGACCCCTTTGCCAGAGCTCTTCATCCTGAATGAATAATTGTTGCTACTGATAGCAATAGAGAGTTGACGTTTCTCATGAAATGAAAAGATCCAGAGGAGGCTGATATGACATGGTGCTGGCCAAAGAGGCAAATATGAAATGTTCTCAGGTCATAAGTGCTTTTATGAAAAGAGACTAACTTGATATTCTGGTCCAGAAAACAAAGCCCAATAATAATGTGCATAAATATATATATATATATATATAAAATACTGGTCTTGGTTTTTAATTTTCTAGTGTGAAAAAATAACTGTATTCTAATGAAAATCAAGTCGAATATGTTGGTTTTGAAAGTAGTAGTGGAGAAGTTGCAGAGGGTGTTTTTGTTTTTGTTTTACACTAATAGCCCTGGTTGCTTTGAACAAATAAAAGCTTTCTGTAGTTGCTTCCTTTATTAGAAAAGATCATTTGATGGCTTGATGTATTTCTTCTGCTTTTCTAAGTATTGGGGAAATTTTCCATAGTCAAACGCAGTCAGAACTTTTTTTTTTTTTTCCTCCAGAGCTCATTTTTTAGCTCACATGTTTAGGGACCATTCTGTGTTTTTTGTATGTGTATGCATAAATAAATACTATGTAAATGACTTTTGCTTTATTTTAAAACATTTACCAAAACAAAAGCTATGAGTGTTAAGCCAGTGTTCCTGAGATGCTATCATTATGAGCAGCCTAAGAAATAAACTGCTTCCAGTTAAATAGAAAGTTTTCCTGACTCCAACTCATTCCTTACATGTAAACTCAATCTTTTCAGTATTTGGGTTACTGTTCCAGCAAAAGCTAGGAAGATAATTTTGTAGTAGTCAGAATGTTATCCTACTGTATGATTGTTTACTTCATTATAAATAATGGTGAACAGTAGTCAACAAATAGTTTTATATTCCTTTATAAAGAGTTCTACAAAAAAAAAAAAAATACTACAGCCCTGAGAAGTGATTGGTGCTACTATTCCCATTTTACAAATACAGAACTGAGGCTTAAGGAAGTAAGGTACCTAAATTCACAAAGTTTAATGGTGGAGCTAGGGTTAGAACTCAAATCCATCTGTCTTAAATAACTGTCTCCATATATCTATAAGAAATACATTTCATGTATCTAAAAACATTAGTAAATAACAGACAAACTTCTAAAAATGGAATGAGATCAAACATAAATAAGAAAGAAGGTACCTCATTGAAAAGTATGTGTGTCCCAGGATTTTTTTCTGGTATGCCCCAACTATATTAATAATTATACAAGCCTCTGATTCATTTTGGCTTTAAATCCTAGGCCTTGCAATTTGTATCGAACCAATTGATTAAAGCCAACATGAAATCCTCATTTTCTTGGAAAGAAAAAAAGAACGATCTATCCTTTTAAAGTCATTGGTTCATAATTCTCTAAGGATAGTGACAGCATTTATTCAACATTCTTTGGCTCAAGAAATTAATGAAATTCATATGACTTGTACCATACAAGTCCGTTTTATTTATTAACAATGTTTTTATTTTCACTCGTTATCATTTATTCATTTCACACCTACTACTTTTCTACCTAATAGCCATTCTCTCTTCCTTATTCGTTTATTGAGGAAGTACATATATAGCATTTATTATATAATAGAATTCTAAATATAAATATTAACTAAATTCTTAAACATAGTATTATCATCTTATCTCCATTTTACAACAGAGGAAACAATGAATTACCTAAAGTCACACAACTGCTGAATGGCAGAGCTGAGATTTTCACTGATAGTCTAGCTCCAGACATAGACTGTGTTACTAGTAGAATCCCAAGCTGAAGAATTCTAGTTCATCAGGCTTGCACACAGACAGCTGTGGCCATGTGCCATTTTCCTGGCCATTGAGAAATAACTGGAAATTGACTAGGTGGGGCTAAGAAAAAGTTTTGTGGTTTTTGTAGTTGTTCAGTTGTTTGTTTGGGTTTTTTTTTTCATAAAAGGATAGTTGATACACACCCTTTGCTTATTTCTATTCCCTATTCCTTTTGCCTTGAATGCGGATGCAAAGTGTGGAATGGCAGAAGCCATTTTGAGGATGAACGCCATATGCTAAGAAAGGTTGAACAGAAAAATAGAGGGATCCAGGTACCCTGGTTACATACATGAGCCACAACACTCAGCTCCAGAGTACCCATCTTCAACTACTCATCACATACAACCTATTTGTTTAAACACATTAATGAGGTTTTTCTATTACTCAAACACGACTCTAAATGATACAATGCACTGATTATCTAACCTCCTCCTGAATTTTTATCAACCTCATTAACACACAGTTCTTAGGTAGTTTCCAAATTAGAAACCATTTATTCTCAGTATAATTTCTTAAACATTTAAAATAAAGATATACCTGTACCTACAGAACAGAAATCTTAAATGGGGAAAGGAGGAAGTATTTAAGAAAAATAATCTGCAAGGTATGGTAGTACACACCTGTAATCCCAGCTATGCAGGAAGCTGAGGGAGGAAGATTGCAAGTTCAAAGCCAGTCTGGACAATTCAGTAGGACTCTGCAAAAAAACAAAACAAAACAAAACAAAACAAAATAAAAACCACGGGGAATGTAGTCTAGTACTCCCTGGGCTCAATTTCTAGTATTGCATTAGAAAGAAAACAAAACAAAAAAGCCAGGTGTGGTGGTGCACAGCTACAACCCCAGAACTCTGGGAGGCTGAATTAAAAGGATTGCCTGGTCTGGGCAACTTAGTGACTCAAAGATATCCTGTCTCAAAAAAAAAAAAAAAAATTGCCTGGCGTATAGCTTGGTTTAAAGGCCCTGGTTTCAAGCCCTGAAAGAAAGAATAAAAGAAAGAGAGAAAGAGAACAGGAGGGAAAGATGAGGAAGAAGAAAACAGAAAGAAGGAGAGAGGACAAATATGAAAGAAGAGAAGGAAAAAAAGATAATTTATCAATAATAATAAAACCAGAGACTTAGATGAAACTATCAGAGATCATTTCAAGAGAGACACAGAATTACCTGGTCAGTGAAAAGTCTTGGTCTATTCTTTTATAACTGGTGCTGCTAAAATGACAAGACAAATTGGCTTATTTCATTAAAGTAATAAACTAAAGTGATCCTACATACCTTGTTTTCTTTTTTGCCTCCAAATCTTGTTATACATATATATGCTTTAAATATACACGATCCATATTATATATATCAAGAAATCTACAGGAAATAATCCTGAGAGATTTTGCTCAACCCAATATTTATCATATTTCTCTGAGCACAGAGTCCTATTTTCAGCCCAACATTAGGTCCCACACTTAGTGTTCTATGAAACATACTTGAGAAATGAACAAAATCATAGAATAGAGACATACAATAGAAAGGGATGATCTCTAGTCTTTAAATTGCCATTTTAATTGTTGCAAGACAGAACATTTGTGATAAGGAATTTGCAAACTTTCTGAAGCAACAGGGAAACAGTCACTATCCAAATTTGAATCATTGAAGGATGGACTGGGAGTCACATTCCTTTAGATGGCTCTAGTTTTGAGGTGATGCTGTGGTTTTTGGGAGCTGCCTCTGTGTACTGATAGTAGCATGGGCGGGATAGAAGAGGGCAGAATTTCAATAGAGAAACTATCCTTTTCTTCAATGGAGAAGGCAGCATGAAAAAAAAGCAGTACTAAAATGGCGATTCTACAGCTAAACACTAAGTAAATAAGATAAGAGCAAAACTGTAAGCATCAGACAGATGTGACCCTTCATGACTGTCTTGCCACTTCATGGCTGTGTGATCTTGGACTATTTACTTAACCTCTCTAGGCCTTTCGTTTAATAAGGGTAAGATGGGGATAATACAGTGGTACCTCAGTTCACGAACTTGATTCTAATAAGGGTAAGATGGGGATAATACAGTGGTACCTCAGTTCACGAACTTGATTCTCTCCACAATTCTGGTTATAAGCAGAATTGGTCATGAAAAGAATCAAATTCAATGGTTAGGTTCAATGTTGAACTTATGGGGAAATTTGATGCAGTTCATGACCAATTCGGTTTGCCACGAGAATCGTGGACTGAGTTTGTGAACTGAGGTACCACTGTATTGGTATGTGCTAGAAGCCATTATTTTCTTGTCAAGGTACCAAGTGTTCTGGAGATACAGGTAGCAGATAATGACACATCAACTTCACAAAGCTGAAGCCATGTTCCCCTCTGTTCCCTGAGTTTTCATAATTGAAGGGCAGGGTTAGTGTTAGGGTTAGGGTTAGGGTTAGAATCATAGAAAGAATTAAGTTCCTGAGCCAAGGCACCACTGTAGTAGTACACATCTCCCAGGGCTGTGTGAAGATTACAAAACACATAAAATACCTATTAGGATTGGCATCTGCAATGTAGTAAGTGTTGGGAAAAAAAAGTTAACAAAAGGAAATGATAACTAATCACACTGTTGAAAGATGAACTTTGATAAATATCATTTTTATAACCTTCTTCTTCTAGTGGATGTTAGATAACTTTTAAAAGAACTGATTTTCAGAGTAATACTGTAAATTTTAAAGATTGATGCTCATATGAATATAGAAATGCAGGCAGATGTCTTCCATTTTTCTAATAAGGTAGGAAGAAACCAAGAGCTGGGGAGTTTCTAGGAACCGGAAATACAGGTTCAATTTAGGACTCTAAAAAGAAAAAGATTTGCTGGTTATCTTGGAGACATCAGAATCTGATTCTTCAGAGGTACCTCATTGCCTTCCCGATTGAAAGTAGTCCCTCCATCATGGTCCAATAAATGTAAGCCCCCGGTTAGCAAGGACAGTGTTGGGTCCATGTGTTTCAGCTGTTATCATCAAAGCCTATCAGAGAACCTGCACATTGCAAATTTCTAGTGATTGAATGAATGAGTGAATGGTTACATGAATGGGCGACCCTGGCCTACACTCAGTGCTTTACATGCTTTAGAAATGTAGGTGGAAGATGAATTATATTATAGCTGCTATAAGATGGGAAGAGAGTGAAACTCATGATCAATCACACAGGCCCAGTGTGAAGTCTTGGCCCGAAGACTCAGAGTTTCTGGAGAAGAAACCAAGAGTAATATATGGTGTCTGAGTAATCCCCAGGCGATAAGAATAAAGAAAAAAAATGTTTACACATGCACAGACCCACATTTATAGGGAAAAGTACTATCCACTGAGACTTGGAGTAAGAATTTGGTAGTTTGTTTCTTATTTCAGGCACGATAAGATTTTTGCAATTGGCTTCTGGGTTTCCCTTACCTGGCCACCCACTCAGTGCCTCTCGTCTCCTTCCATCTCACTGGTCCCTCCTTTTCAATTTCTTTTGCTGATTTCTCATTTTCCCAACTTTTGAACACTGGAATGTTCCAGACCAGTTCTAAATCTCTAACCACAGCCACTTCCTAGGTGACCCAACCTACCCCATACCTTCAAATACCATCTGCACACTAACACTTCCCAAATTCTGTTCCAGCTTTGACTTCTTCCCTGATTCCAAACAAGTCTACACAACCGATTGCTCAATAGTCTACTTGTTTATCTAAATGGGCATCTCAAATTTAAAAGAGACCAAGACTGAAATCTGGACTTTTCTCCCAAATCCTGTGGCAAATCCAGGGTTGCCAATGTTCAAGCCAAAATTTTAGAGCCATCCTTTTCTCTCCCTACTCCACAATTCACAAGTAATCGGCAAATCCCTTTCACAGAGTCTTCCACAGATACATTTCATCCAACAACTTTCCATCTCCTCTGCTATCGCCTTGGTCCAAGTCACCACCACCATTTTCCTGGATTAATGTAACAGCCTCCTAACTGGGCTCTTGGCATTTGCCATCCGTGGTCCAGGAGCCACAGCAGTCCTTTAGGACATAAAAGATACACTGTCACTCCTCTGATCACAACCCTCCAACAACTTACTGAATAAAAACGAAAGCATGGTCTGACCCAGAGATATTTCTTCTCAGCTCATTTCCTCCCCAACCTTCCTTACTTACACTGCTCTGGCCTCCTGGCATTCTTGGTATTTTTAAAAGGAAGCATAATTACTCTCCTCTCAGAAGAGCAAGGTAGGGGTGGGAATGTGCGCTTTTAGACAGGGAAATCTATTCTGTCCATTATTATATCCCTGGCACCTAGAATAATGCCTAACATGTAACAAGTACTTAAGAAAACTTGAATGAATTAATAGTATTTTTTTTGGTAAGATCTTCTGTGTATTTCAATAAGAAGATACTAAATGAATAACCAGTGCTAAATGCCATATACAGGTAAATGCCATGCTTGTCTATATCACACTCAGAATCCAATACAAAGACTAGTAGACATTCTGTATGGATTAAAATTAATTTAGAAAATATTAGTCAGAAAATTCAAGACAAAGCTTAGGGAACTGATTGTAATTACATAGATGGTTTAAGCTAGAGAAATATTACCTCACTTTTTTTATGGTCATTTTTCTGATTTCTGGGATCAGACCAGGGTATATTTTAGTGTCTGTAACATTTGCCTTTGGTCTATAGAGTTCCTCCTTTGCAGAAAATGCAAATTAGTTTATTCACAAGTTTCTACCAGTAAACCTCTATCTCAATCTTGGACAACGATTCCCTTTTGCTCTTAGTATTTTAGGGATTTCTTTTTCATACTGTGGAAGCTATTGAGGCCAGGGAGAAACACAGACCTACAATTATAAGAGGAAGTACAAGGATTTAAGAGAAAACATAAACCTACAATTTTAACTGTTCATTCATTTGACTGATGGTTACTAAACTCTTTTGATGAGTCATTAGTGATGGATAATCAGAAGTTGTGAGTTCACAAGGAATGTTTTGCACAGTACCTGGCATAAAGGAGGCTCTCAGGGGTACCTGTTGAAAAGAAAAAAATGTATGGTTACTCTACAAGAGTATATAAAAAGAGAAAAGAGCTGGGACTCAAAGATGAAACTCTGGAAAACACAAATGCTTCATGACTGGGTAAGGACGCAGGAATGGAGTAGTCCGGCCATCAGGGAAATAAAGTAAGGTAGCCCTTAAACAACATACATCATAGATTATCAGGATTCTAAAGTCTTTTTAAATTCAGGTCTCCTATGTTAACATTATTCACAAATCATTCCTAAATTGAAATTAAGTAGGTCTCTAAGACACACACACACACACACACACACACACACACACACACACACATGTGGCATTTCATTTTTCTAGAGCTTGATTATCTCACAGTCCGAAGGCTTTTTATGCCATAGCTGCATTTCTAGTTACAAAATTTAATTACTAAATGTATGCTATTGTATGCTTTCGCATTAAATAATTTTGGAAGCTTTTTTCTCATTTGCGATGATTACTTCCTATTTTTAGTATTAATTCCCTAACGAATTCCCAACCCAGAAAATGCAACTTTGCCAGTATAAAAACAACTGAATGTCCTAGACCTGATTGTAACATTTATTTAATATTACATATTCATGTACTGGCGAGAAAGATTGTGTCTTCTGATCATTTCTATGTGTCTATGATGATTACTAGTTGTAAACACCTGTTTCGGATTTGTTGTGATTTTTTGCCAACCCGGCATCCATATCCATTTCTTATGCAATCTCTGAGGGTTTCTGGGGAAACCACCTCCTCTCCTCTCCTGTTCCTAATCCAGGTGATCTGGATAGAGCCGGAGACCATGCAGCCCTGCTGACCTGTTGACCAACAAAACATTGCAACACCCCGGGCCCAGAGTCTGGCTCAGAAATGGGAATGTGAGCCAGTTGGAGACACTGAGCTAAAGTCATTGGACTTGTTAGCGTATCCGAGCCAAAAACACTCCTGTTTAACTGGAAGCTGAATGAATATGAACCTGGAGCTGACATGGTCTCCTAGATTACGGCGAGCATCTATACGAGAAGTGCTGAAGGGGCTTTTGAGATCCTGTATCTGGTCCATCCTGAAGCTAGAATACTGCTGCACTTTTCAATTCCTTGAGCCTTTATATTTTCTTAATGTTTATTTTTATCAGTACGTGTTTGATTACATTCACTGTGGGGAGTTGGTACTGTAATTCTTTTTTCATCCCCTATCCTTCCCAGCCCTCCCCCCTCCATCTTTTGGTCACCTCTTTTACAAAACATTTATCTCCCTATTTCCTAAAATCTATCTTTAATTCTGCTCTGTAATTTATTTATATGTTAGGTTTCCCATAAAAGAGAAACTATGAGATATTTAAGCTTGCGAGTCTGATTTATTTCAATTAACATTATGGTCTCAAGATACACCCATTTTTCCTACAGATGACTCAAGTTTACCTTTCTTATGGCAGAGTAGTACTCCACTGTGTAAAATGCCACATTTTCTTTATCCATTTATCTGTTGATGGTCATATAGGTTGCTTCCAAGATTTAGCTATTACGAGTTGTATTGCTATGAACGTGGGTACGCATGTTTTGCTGTAATATGATGTCTTTAACTCTTCTGAGAAGATACCTAGGAAAGGAATACCTGTGCTAAATGGAATTTCTAGTTTTAGTTTTTTCAAGAATCTCTATACTGATTTCCATAGTGGTTGTACTAGATTACATTCCCACAAACGATGTAGAAGCATTCTTATTTCACAGCCTTAGGAACATTCGTTATCATTTGATGTCTTGATGATGGCCATTCTTCTTGTAGTATGATAGAATCTTTTTTTTTTATTTTTACCAAGAACATGTATTGGTACATTGTATACATAATGATCATAATTAACCTGGTTATTTTGTACCTGTACATGATACATCTTGGTTTTCCCCCCTCTTCCCCCCTTCCCCTCCCCTCCCTTCCACTTACCCACCCCTCCCTATTTGCAACAATTGTATTTACACTTTTCCATTTTTTTCCCTTTCATCTTACTTTTCTTTTAATCTTCTTCTTTATCCCCCTTTTCCCTATCTAGCTCTCCTCTCTTTTGAATACTATCTCTCTTTTTTTTTTTTAACCATAGTATCTACTCTACCCCTTTGTCCTTATTTACACTTATGGTT
>PVJO010014185.1:0-31766 GCA_004026905.1 Hystrix cristata
GTCACTCTAGGAGCACCACACATCTGGTTAGAAAGGTTACTGAACAAGTGAAGTTAAGCATACATATCAGCATTATCTCTAATAGATAATCATAAATAATGTTAACCATAATCAGTCAAGGCAAACTTGCTCTAAAAAGCAATATTGTCTAGGGCAACTTTTTGCATTTGCCTTTCTCTTTATCTCAAAATGCAATTATCCAGATAGGCACAGAAAAAGACCAAAGTAAGGCATCGCTCAGTTCCTGTCCTGCTGAGAGGCACGACATCTGGGGCTCTGAGACTGCCCTGCAAACTATTACCAACTTGAATCCCTTTCACAGGCCACTATATAGTGACAAAGGAGAAATTGTTTCTTCACTTATATAGCATAAGAAAAGTCCCTTTGCCAAGAACAGTTGTCAAAGCAGTGAAGATTACTTTCTCTCCCGTCTCCATTTGTTTTAACTTCCACTGTCCTCTCAGCTTACTCCCCGCAGCCAAGCTGAAAAGAAAGAAAACCAAAAACTGTGCAAGTCTGACTGTCACATTCCAGCCTCCTGCCCGTGCTCCTACTTCACCCACACAGACAATCACCCAGGAAGGGCCGGCCAGGCACACCTAAGGGGCTCCGACCACCTGTGTGTGCTACAGTCACAGAATCAAGCTTGTTTATCATGATCTTTGAAAGACAAGCACATAATAAGTACCTAAGATACAAACTACTCTGAAGCTGTGCTAGCCAAATCATTCACTGTTTCTTATACTGATTTGCACTGTTTTTTCACTAGAGCTAACATCTCATTCCTCAGTAGAAACATCTTCCTATTCAGTCTCATTCAAGGATCAAACTGTTTTAAAAAACAAAAGAAATTCTGAGGTTGAGACAAATCTAAAGTGGTAGTATTTCTCGTCCAATTCTGATTTTTCCAATTTGGTCCCACCAAAAGAATTTCTTTCAACAAAATTAGTTAAGAATGTTTATACAATGATTGCAATTCAAGTCATTAAGTCCCTACATCTCGTAAGATGGGCTTAGTAATACTTACATCATTCAATTTGGGGGCAACTATCAGATAATATACAAAAAGCACCCTGAAATGGTAGGTACTTGGCAAAGAACTGACAGAGGGCACGTGTGGCGAGTACTACTGTGTGGCAGAGTCCTTATTTTGTTCCAGACAGGAACAAGTTCATGGAGGTCACATTGCTAACAGCTGGCAGAAAGGGATATGAAGCCCAGTTCTGATGCCAGCATTCTTACACCACGCTGCCTTCTCAGTGCAGGATAGAAAGAATGACCAGATACTCCATCCACAGTTCCCATCCCAAGGTGGGAGCCAGGAATAAAGAGCGAGAGACGTTCCCCTCCTCTAAATGTTGTACAAAGCACAGGGGCATCAAGGGACAGAATGATCCAGCATGTATCCCTGGGCGTATCAGAGGGCAAATTTCTCGGCTTTGTAAATCTCTGAGGGCCTCACTGGAAACGTGGCTGAGGACTGGAAGCAGGCCAGTGGAGTATTTTTGAAAGATGGTCACCCTGGGAAACAAGACTGCTTGTGTAATGTTTATGGCTAGGGAAAAAAAAAAAGAAAAAAAACCCTGAAAATGACCCACATGCCAATTTTAAAAATCAGAATAAAGAAAAATTTCTATTCCATGGTCTTCACTGACGTATCTTTGATGATATTTTCTGGAATTAATGATGTCCTAAAATAGAAGTGAAAAACCATGAAAATAATTTCTCTTATGTATTAAAACAACTGACTCTGCACAACACCAAAGGACTACCAATAATAACAATTACATGCACATTTTGTTGTGTCCTAGCTGGTGGCCGGTCCCTGTATGGTTCACTGTGACCTTCACCATGACCCTCAAGCCCTGTAGTTATTACTAGCTGCACCCGACACAGGAAGAAGCCCAGCACAGGCTCTGCAGCGAGTGGCCTCAGATACGGAGCCGAGCCGGAGAGGAACAATGGAGCTTCACACCTGCATCTGTCTGGCTCTCAGCCGGGCTGCTGACGGGACGTGGAAGGGGCTGGCCCAGGGCTCAGGTGATGCTGCGGCTCTTCTGTAGGGACCTGGGGGTGGGTCGAGGTGACAAAGCCTCCAAAGTAGCAATGAATGAGCATTGCCATCTCTCGGGACACCAAGTCCACACTGCTGAAATTGGGGCATCGATTAGATTAAGTGGGTGCCACTGTGACAATAAGGTATTTTGAAGCATAACTATCCATACCTTGGACAGGACCAGAATACAAAGTTCTTCATAAACCAAAAAGGCAGTCGAAGTCAAATTAATGAAATCAGAAAAAAACAAGTTCATCTGTGACATTCTAGTCTACCTGTGCAATCAACAAGGCTGGGTAGAGGACGAAGGACATGCTAAGTGACTTCCGAAGTTCCCCTGGCACCGCAGTGACAGTATGAGGACTTGCCTTCAAGGTACTCAGAGTTCCATACCACCATTTATATTCACAATCTGCCTAACTGCTTATGAGATGGGCATTATTTTGAGTCTAGGTCAGAGGTGTACCAGAAGTTGCCTTAATAAGCATCTCGCTCAATCCCTTCCTCTGGTGAGACCATCACTTCCTATCAGCTGTTGAGCAGCGTCATCCCAGACTGGGGATAACACACTCTCAGAAGCACTGTGTGCAGTTCTGTGTAAACCAAGTCAAGAGGCCACAGCTGGGAGCACTTCTGTACACCCGAGGACAGGATCAGCCGAGGCCAAAGGAAAAGCACCCACACAGTCCACTCACAGAACCCCAATACATATGGGAGCCTAAAGGTCACATCAAAAAAAAGATGACTGAGGCAGAAGCACCAAAGGAATAGTCATAAAAATACTGCAATGAGAGCCTGAGGAGGCAGCAAAGGAGACAGAGTAGCTGCGTAACAAAATACCATACACTGGGTATTTTTGAATGGCAGATATTTATTTCTCACAGGTCTGAAGGGAAGTCCAAGATCAGGTGCTAGTGGGATTCACTTCCTGGCAAGGGCCCACTCGCTGGCTTGTAGCTGGCCACCCTCTCACAGCATCCTCACATAACCCAGAAGAAGATCATCTCTCTCCTGTCTCTTATTCTAAAGGCAATAATCTCATTCATTAGGGCTCCACCCTCATAACCTAGTTACCTTCCCAAGGCTCCACCGCCAAATAGCATCATGTTGGGAATTCAACGTGTGAAAGAGTGGGATGAAACCACAGACATTCAATCCAGCAGGGAGATTCCCTTCTTACTTTTCCATCTTTCCCAGTGTCTACCACTACACAGGAGGATGCAAAAGTGTTATGACAGCCACAGAAATGACTGCTGGCGTGCACAGCAAACTCCCATTTACAAAGGCATGCATGTGCTTAATTTGGAATGGACAACCACCATCTCACCCATCTAGACCTCTGCCTCACAATTTTACCTCCCATAGTCCTCCAAACCCCAAATGGCTCTGCCCTGTGGTCCCAACGCTGATGCTAGCAACCTCCCAGCTTTTCTCCCTCCTTTCTGGTGAGCCTCGTAGTGGCAGATCAACACTGGTATTTACCCTCTCCTCCAAGCAGTCACCCCCCACTGCCCAGCCCCAGAGGACTGGGCCTCTTCCTTGCTGCTCTCCCAACCAGACATGGTTCTGCCTAGCTCCACCCCTATTCCCGAGGATTTAACCAGAATGGTGATGACATTAAAACAAACTCTCTATGTAACCGTATGAGAAAACTAAGCCAAGCATGTAGGCTAGCTATTAGGGGGAAAGCCAAAAGATTCCAAACCAAACACACTAGTAAGAGAGGTGTGGGTCACAAAATCTGAAAGGGAAGTTGGATAAATTTGAAATTAGACCTCACTGTATTACTGCAGATGGAACACAGCAAGTTGGACTGATTCTTTGAAGGCAGACACACTTGTGCATGCAATGGTTGAAAGGTTAGATTTCCTTAGGCAGCATTTAAGTTGTCTCCACAAGTGGCCAGACGGACATCCCAGCAGTCAGCCGGCTTCCTTGGTGATGTGGCGCTGCAGTCAGCAAACACATGAATTTAGTTATAAATCTACAACCTCTGACGTAGCCAGGCCCAGACAAGTTCCTGGTTTCTCTGTGTCTGTTTCCTCAGCTGCAGGAGACAAAGCTACTTTTACACAGTCTCAGGCCTGAGAATGCCATGTGGGTCTGATAAGGTCCATGGAGTGTTTACAGGCTCTTCACTTACCAAAAAAGTCATCAGATAAGTTCAAGTGAACGTTAAGTGGTATTATTACTACTGTGTGTTCATTCCCAACTCAAGGGAACTGAGTTTAAATTGCCAAACACTCTACGTCCATAGCAGCAGAGGTCTGTGAGGATCTGTCTGCCCAGGGGACGGGGCTACAGCTCCTCAGGTTCACGTTCACATGCTCCAGGATGCTGTGTGAACCTATGCATGTTTTTAAGACTTCCAAATGCCGCAAAAGCAAGCACTGGTACATTCTAAATATGGATGGCAATGTACTGTTAGTATTTTGCATTATAGACTCAAAACATATTTCGATCCCCCTAGCAAAAGGACCTCAGGAAGGCTCAAAGTCCTCATCTACCATTATGATGTCTCAAGTCTGCACACTGCTTGGAGAGCCAAGGTGATGATAAAAACTTCTGTCTTCTAAGTAAAGCATAATAATGACAGATCTAAATTTACCAATGAATAGAATCATAGGAGAATTGCTACATCTTTACATTGTTAGAAGCAAATAAGTGATAAATCTTTTTTAAAAGTCACCAGCCAAAGCCAAAAATCTGTAGGAGGAAGAAAAGGAAAAGAAAGAAAGTGATTATAAAAAGATTAACTGTTTTATGAAGATGTTTTGTGGTTAAAGTATATGATGTAGCCACCCTGGCATAAGAAGATATTTTTATTTGAAAGCAATCTAAAAACCACATGGATGTGCAAATGAGTAAATGTTCCCAAAAGAAATTATTTTTTAAAACATTCTGAATGTGAATTGTGTCATTCTAGTTTAAAATCTATTCAGACTTTTCAGACAATCCTTAGGAATGCTGGGTACCAAATACTAGCACATTTATCATTATAACTGCAGCTGTATACCTCCCATTCTGCCCACTTAGACAATTTTTAATGAGTACATGGTCTGTGTCAGTTCATGCCAGTAAGTAATCAAGTAAGGTATAGTCACTTTGTTGAGTAGATTATAGGCTTCTGAAGAAGCAATACCCATAAACAGACAATTCTGGAGAGCTCCAAACCCCAAAGAAAGAAATATACATTTTTGAGGTTTAACAGAGATGTTTCTTCCAACATTTCTGTCTACAAATACAACATTCCCAGTGGCACGAGGAAAATCTCCTCCCTAGTTGGGCTATATTTCCTAGGTTTTCCCTTGGATGAGGGTGGCAAGTAGAAAGAGGGACAGAGAAACAGATCACAAATAATATGTTCTTTTGTGAGAAACAACCCACAAGAAAATGTTTCCCAAAATATTATCAGTGGTTATTTGTTTTAACATAATACACTCATTGACTACAAACTAAACTTCCTCAAAGAGGACACAACTTCATCTACATCTCTGGCAACTGTCACTCTGCCCCTAGCACATAATTCAGGACGTTTAAGTCACTTCCTCTTCTGACAATGATTGTATGCATCCATGGTCTCTCCTTAAATCAGATAATGACTATTCGACAGTCAAAAAGAAAGAGAATGCTAAACATAAACTTGCTTAATATCTAGAAAAGTACAAGTTCCAGACCTGCAGCATCTGCTTGCCCAAAGAAGCAATCAGTCAGTGACTTTCCCTAGAATACAAGACACGCTCAGGCCAGCAGCCAGGTGAGCTCCGCTGAGCGGCCCGGCGAGGCCAGTCCGGCACCGAAGTGTGCTCAGACAGACACCCAGCTGGGCTCCATATTGGTAGTTACAAAGAGCACCAGAAATGCGTGCAATCATTGCTGGCAACACAGGCTTCAAAAGACAGGCAGCTAAGGTGAGAAGCAAAAGGAAATGATACTGTTTAATAATGATATGATATGATCTTAAATTGTGAGATCTAAGTATTGTATTCAAAAAGGGAAAAGGAAAGATTAAACCTGCGCCAGCTTCTGAACCCCCATCACCCTCCACGCTCTGGAACGCGTCCTCACCACATCTGCACATCTGCCTGTGACGTGCACCTCATCGTCTCTTCTAGCAGCTGAGAGATGTGCAGGGAGGTGTGAGCTGGGACGCTTCTATCCCAACATGCTAACAAAGTGCTCAAAGCAATAAACAACAATTAAATTTAAATGTCACTGCTAATTCCAAAAGTTAAAAACATAACATAGTGCTTAATAACACAAACAGCATGTGAGGGTTTTTGATTTGCATGTCACACTGAAATAAATTCCCATGTCATGGACAGTAACTTACGCCATATTTATTCTGAGAGTTGCAGAATCAACATCAAAGGCAAAAAAGTTTGGCCCAGACAGACTTTCTGAAGAGCTTTAGCACTGCATATTCTGTAGAGCAGAAGGTTTCTGGTATAACTAAATTTGAACCAAGTATTTCAAGTAATTACTAGCCAATTTCAAGTCTGGAAACAAGCAAAAAACGGAAGAAATATTCAGCTCAAGTCAGTCAAACCTTTGGTCATGGCTCATGGTTTGTCTTAGATTCAATTGGTCGCTCTCTGAATACCAACTAGAAGGTCTCAAGAACAGTACGCACGGCCTGAGGAGCTGATTCAGGGATCTCAATTTAATTAACTTGCTTTCCACACAACTGTAAACAGGAAGGTGATTTAAAATAGAAGAGTCCAAATGATAAGAATAAAAGAGCATAATAAGAAAAAACATAATGGATAACTGGTTAAATGAAATTGAGATTTTAGAACACAAAGAATGAAGTTGGCTTCTATGCACCATAATACATCAGTTTTAATGCGATGTGATAAATTGTATAATATCACATTTTATTTCCAATAAGCTTTCTAATTCTGGAGATATGATTAGCCAATAATACATCTGGAAAGCTGTAATAATAACTTTTATATCAGATTATTTTAATTTCTCACAAGAAGAAAATCTTCCAAAACTTTCTTAAAGTAAAATGCAAATAAAGAGGGAAAAAATACAATTTAAGCACTATTTTTTTCTACATAATAACACTAAGCTTTCATGTAGTTCTTAGAAATATGAAGTTGTTTAGAAGAGTATGAAGCAATTCAAGGAAGAGAATGTGAAGCAATCCATTGCACATCTTTCCCACTCCCGGGGCTTCCTTTGTGCCTGCAGATAGACAACCATCTCAGCTTATTGACTAAATGACCGGATGTCAAATTTTTAAATGTATTTCATGGTCAGTTTAACAAAAAACTGTTCTGTGTGTGTGTGTGTGTGTGTGTGTGTGTGTGTGTGTGTGTGTGTGTAGAAAAGAAGAAAGTTAAATACCCACCCAATTACAGGAAAGGATACTTAGTTTTAAAATCAACGAAGATTTATACCTGTGGACACACTTTTCTTTAAGGATATGAAAGCTCATCTTATAAATTTATCCTCATATGTGGTTACAGGCTTTTTAAAATTTTTATAATTCCAAATAGATTAGAAATATTGTATGCAAGATGTACGTATGTCTAGACATACTTAATCAAATGAAATATCCCCATGAGACTTCAGATTAGTCTCAATAATATAAAGCATCAATTTTCATTTATTCAAGGAACCACAGTGTTTAATTTATAGCCAACACTTCCTTTTTCTCACTGTCTTTTTTTTTTTTTTTGAGACAGGGTCTTACTATGTAGTCCAGGTTGGCATTGAACTCATTATGTAGCTCAGACTGGCCTCAAACTTGCAGCAATACTCCTGTCTCAGCCTCCCAAATACTGGGATCACAGAGGTGTGCCACCAGACCTGGCTGTCACTGTCCTTTTAGCCCCCTATATCTTATTTTGCTGGTAGGCATCACTCCAGAAACAATGATAAATATAAAATTAGGAAGTCTTTGCCATGAGATAGGTAATGTTCTTAACATATGTCATTTCATTTTCTCCAACTACGCTATAAAATCGGTACTGTTGTTGTGCTTGTTTCATAGATGGGGGGCACAGAGATGTCAAGTGGATCACCCAAGACTACAGTCACAGTGGCAAAGCAATTGTGGCCATCCCATCTGATGCCTGAGCATGAATATTTAACCACTACATGATCTGCCTCTAGCAGATAACTAAAAAAGGAGAAACAAAACCCAAGCCAATCACAGGATGGGAAATCTGTCCTATTATTTAATAATCAAAATGAATAAATTTCACAAGTAAAATGACCTGAAGCTCTGATTTTAATGATATTCATAGATTACCTACAGATTTAAAGCCATATATTCAACCCTAAGCCTTCAGTCAACTGAGAAGTATTAATCTGTTTATCTTCTTATATAATTGTCAAGTCTGATATACTTTTATCAAGCCTGTATCCTACCCTAAGCACTGTTGAGCTCCATCTTGTCACAGCACCCTGAATTCACTGCATGTGTCCTCTCCCTTCCACTGAGAGACAGACCAGAGTATGAGAGGGATCCTCCCAGACAGAAGCACGCTTGTGTGAAAGCAAAACCCAAGGAAGTCAGGCTGGCTGTACAAATCCATGATGTCCTTATCAGTAACCTGTCTTCAGATTTCTAAAGTTGAGCAAAATGCTCAAAAGTATAAAAATTTTGTTTTTAGATAAGCAGATATAAAAGTCTGGCTCCATGGTAGAGCACTTGATCTTGTTTTGCATATTTACAGATTCTTCTATATTGCAGTATTCCTTTACATATCAAGCTTCCAAGGCCTAATGAGTTATAATCATAATCTTATTTGCAAGATTTCACAAAAAAAAAACCCAATCTTATTTGCAAAGATTAAATTGATACGCAAATATTCAGGAAAACAGCTACATTGCTCACATAAAGAACTACACAGAGGAGAATTCTCCTCCCTCCAAAAGAGTCCCATCAGGTGTCAGTGAGCAACTTCCCACAAGCAAGACCTCCCAGCACACCATCTGAAGGTGAACTCAGTAACAAACGCAGCCGGAAGGGCCTCACCCTTCTGGGCACCTTCTGCAGGTCGACAGGAAGGAGGTCTTGGACTGGCCATGAATTAGCAGACTTGACCACTACCTTTCTAATTTTAAGGCACTCTGGTTAAATAGCCCTGTTTTCTGATTTTTGATTGCATCACTGCGCTTTCTAATGTTTCTGATAACATAAAAACATTAGTTTTTTTTAGCTATCCTGGAGCTTACAGGCTCTCATTCCTTTTCCATTCAGATTTTGGAGGAGTGGACTGCTGGAGGCTAATATTTTATTTTGTTATTTGAAAAAGATCACATGAACATTTTTAAGGGACACTAGTCCATATTAAATATTAAATGTTTTGTGTATGTCAAAGCTTTAGCAACATCATGAATTCTTCAAGTGAATTCCTCCAAATATGTATACATATATTCTGTACACAATGTCTGGGGGTTCATAGGCCTCCCTGAAGCCACCTATGGGTCTGAGACTTCAATATTAATAACCTAAGCCTGTGTTCAGTAAATAAGTGTGACCCAACACTTCTGTGATTTCTAGGACTTCACTGCCTTGAAATGACAATGACTTTAATTTCATTCTGCCTGTAAGGTGTTAATCACACTCAAGGAAACTTGGCATCACCAGAAATAATCACCACAGTGTTCTCTCTGCTATCCAGCGAGCGACTCAGAGTACACGGGGATAACTGCTCTTTGAGTACAGTCCAGGCTCTTTTCTGTTTCACAGGCTGGGAATCTGAGGGGTGGATGGCCTTCCACATCTGACACAGAGACTCCATAATGATCTCTCCTGGAGACCAATAAGGAGCCATCCTGATGCTGGTTATGCAAACAAGCCAGGAATTAGTCTGGGGAATGAGGATCTTCTGGTAGGACACAGGGACACTCCTCTCATAAATTCTAACCCACTTGTCGTACTCAAGACCCTTGTCCTGGGCTGGGGATTTAGCTCAGTGGTAAAGCGCTTGCCTAGCAAGCACAAGGCCCTGAGTTTGATCCCCAGCACCCAAAAAAAGAAACAAAACAACCCTTGTCCCGTCTTGCCTTGAAGAAGCACAACCTCGCTCTTCTCAAATTCCTTTCAGATGTTTTAACTCCAGGGTTACATCTGGTACTTCATTCTGTACTTCTTTTGTCTAAACAGCCTCTCAGATCTGGGAAGGGAGCAAGAGGAGGGATGGAGAAAGATGGCTAATGGGCCTGGGGAGGCAGTGGGTGGGGGAATAACTGTTTATGTTCTATGGCACAGCAGGGTTACTATGGCTGACAAACTGAGTCTTTCAAGATATTCTCATAGAGAAGTTTCAAATGTTCTCAACACAAAGAAACGATAAAAACTTGAGACGATGGCTATGCCAAGTACTCTGATCTGATCATTGCACATTATATGCACATACTGAACTACCGCACTGTACCCTATAAATATGTATAATTATGTGCCATTTTAAATTATTTTAAATAAAAGCAAAGTAACCTGTCATGGTTTTTTTGTCCTCTAACTGTTTAATATAAATTCATCATCTATATGTCATATAACTCATCCGTCTATTGCACACTGTTCAACATGGATACAGTATTCATCATCCCTTCAGTACCATTATTAATGTAAAGCTAGAAAAACTACTGTTTGAAAGATTCATCCTTTTAATTTATTAAAGTTATTTTTGAAACATCAAATGTAGTATTTTGGGAGGCCACTTAAAGTTATTCCTCCGAGGCCACCAACATTCCCAAAATTCTGGATTTAACAGGTAAGATGAGACTATTCTAATTATAAATACTAGACTTATTAATATTTAAATATTTCATTTTCAAAAAAATACAAGTATTGAAAAATGATGAGCAGGTAGGTAAAGGGAGATGAAAGTGAAATCTATATGGAAACAGTAAGAAGAAAAAGTTGTCAAGCGTTCAACATCATTGGCCACTTTTCCCATAACCCTGCGACTGGAAATCAGAATGGCACTGAAAAAGCCAGTCACCTTGGAAAGAAAAGACACCTCTAAAAATAAAAATCAACAGTTCCGGGCTCTGCCATAATGGTTTCCTGGTACACAGAAAGACATGCTTGCTATTCTATCCCCACATGGGGGTTGTAGCAATTAATTATTCAACATTTGGAAAGTGCTTTGAAGATAAGACACTAAGTGCTAAAAAACCATCACCAGTTTTCAGCAAACCACTTTAAAGCAAACTCACCAGGTTTGTTGGAAACTGAACCATTAGTGTAAGTCCACACTTTCTTTTTCCATTTCATTTAGACCATCACATCAACTAGCTAACACCCATGTGGGACCTTCCTTCCCTTTGGTCAACCTTAGAGTGTCCTGTGGGTGAAAAATTAGTTCATTCTTGATTTTCAGAGAAAAATGTGAATTCTAATAGTGTGGTGTTGCAGAAATTTGCAGTATTTTGTGTATTGGGTATCCCTCCTCTTACTTCTCCTATTTAAGTTATATAATAAAAAGAGACTTTCATTTGTCAAATTCCATGAGTAGTTTTAAGTCTAGTTGAATACACTTCTGTGCTAGTTTTCATTTAACCACATATTTATGTGCCCATGATTGCATAACATATACAAATTTAAATGAATGACAGAATTGATTAACCTTTACAGTCTAATGAAAGTTATAAGCCACTCTACTTAAATATAAAAAAGTATTTTAGATAATTTTCTTCTTACCTATAATATGTTCTGGTTTATATTTACTTATTTTAAAACTTATAACTACAGCCTGAGATTGAGAATATTTTTCTCAAAAAAAGACAGCTAAAACCAACATGGGACCCCTCCCCTACTTTTTTTAAAAAAAGAAAGACAGAAGAAGAGAATATCAAGTGGTTTTTAAATGCGATCCATACCAGAGCACAGCTTTGTCTCACTGCGTCCTTTTGAAAACAATAATTTTGTCAAAATACTAACTTTTACTTCGTATATCTGACAGTAAAATATCAACTCTAAGAATGTCAAAATTTTCATGATTTTAAGAATTAAAAAGCATACTGGCATAATATTCTTGGATATGGACTTGTTTTCCATTAGGCAAGCTCTAAGCTTTTCTAAAATGAGGGTTTATGTATTTTAATCTCAAAAACACACACTTTTAAATCATCTCTCCTAGAAGGGGCTTGTTATGCGATGAGTTCTTACCAGTCCTTGTATTTAAACATTGATACACTTTTACACATCTATTAGTTAACCTTAAATCTTTTATCTATATTTACTTCCCGAACAACCCCCCAGTCAAACATAGACGTGAAATGGTAAATGTGTGAGACATTGCTCATCTCAATAGGAAAAGAACCGCTAATGGCAGAACTGAAAAGAGCTCCACTGGGGCCTCGCTCACATAACAATAACTCTGGAATTCTGTGAGGCACCCACAAAAGACTACTCAACTCAAAAACACAGTTAATGTCAAAGAAGGTAAGGCTAACACAAAATTCCTCATTGACTCAGCTTGATCCTCTAGTAGGTGTTCATATAATTCTTAGCTTCTAAATATTATTGTATAATAAATATTTAGATAAGTTCTTTCTCATGGTCCACTCCTAACATCCACATTTCTTTAGAAGAATTTAAGAATAAGTGTGAGCAACTTATACCAAGGAGGAAGATAACATATTTAACAAAGGCCTTTTTTTATTAGTTTTGTATCTTTTTTATTAGTGCATATTGGTTATACAGGTTAATGAGTTTCACTTCAACAGATTCACAGATGCACATAACATATTTCGATCATTTTCACCCACCCACCACCCCTTTCCAGGCCCTCCCTTTCACATGGGGGGGTTTCAACCATATACTGTATTGTGATCGGATACATCCCCCTCTACCTGCCTTTACAACACCACCTCCTCTTCTTTATTTCCTTTCTCTTGTCGAAAAATAGCCTCCCTTCTTTCATGTTATCTTGTAAGGATGCCACATATTAGGAGAACAAGCAATATTTGTCTTTCTGAATCTTGCTTATTTTGTTCAACATGATGATTTCCAGATCCATCCATTTTCCTGAAAATGACAAAATTTCATTTTTCCTTATGACTGAATAAGGCTCCCTGTGTGTATATACCACATTTTCTTGGCCCATTCATCTACCGATGAGCACTGCACTGGTTCCATGTCTTGGCTATTTTGAGTTGCCACAGTAAACACCGGTATGCAGGTAGTATCCTCCAATATACTGACTTTAATTCAAGAAAGGCCTTGTACTCCGAAGTCTTCCAAAGGAGGTGTTACATTTCCTCCTCCACGCTGCTAGCTTCATTAGGGTGTGCCAATAATGGGATACCGGCACAAAGAAATATGTACATTGTATGTTTTAGAAGGGTCTTATGACATGTTTTTTAACTATCTATCTCTAAAGTTAACTGGGCGGACAGTCCTTTAAAAATAAACAGCATGAGGGGCTGGGGATTTAGCTTAGTGGTTAAAGTGCTTGCCTCACAAGCAGGAGGCCCCGAGTTCAATCCCCAGCACCAAAACGAAAAAAAAAAAATAAAATAAAATAAACAGCATGATGTAGTCACCATATTGGGAGGGAGGGAGTAACTCATTTCAAATACTGTGCTTTGCATCCATATGACGATGAAGGAAGCAAAACCTGTGCAAGAGTTAGCCACATCCTCAAGGAATGAGAAATGAATTGGCAGAAACTAAATGTCCATGAGAACACTACTTTGAATCAAAACCAAATTTCTAAAACATTCCAGGTGATCTGCTATATAATTATGGAATTTAAACACTGAAACATTGAAAAGAATGATCCCAGAAATGAAGCAATTTAGTGTTAATGCTTATTTGTTGATTGTATATAGTAATGTTTGGATCTAGAACCACACTGGTCAGTCAGGAGAAGGCCAAGACTAAAAGGACCTTCCGAGTTGGCCATCACCACCTGGACGTGAATCCTTCCCATCACTCCTTCCCCACACGATAGCAGGGAAGGGTCTGGCTCCACATCAGCTAGGAAGTTCCTATCTCTATTCCTCTGAGAGACTAAGAACTCACATGCACACACACACTCACACATACACTCACACACACACACTCCTCAACTTTTATTCATCATAGGTCTAAATCCTCCAACTTCCATTTTCAATAACTATTCCTTTTGCATCTTTCCAGTAAAAATTTAAAATGTGGATGATAGTAAGACACACGATACATTAAATTTTCCTTACTAATATATTGTCAAGTGTTTCCCTCTTGCAAAGAGAATCGGAGCGTATTAATAACGAAGGCACTGACCTTCGACCACACTAACTAGAGGAGTCTTACCGCAAGGGAAAGGCAGGGCTGACGAAGTCAGACACGATCAGAAAGCTTCCACCTAAATCACACTTGCTACCCACTATGCACTTCACTAAGCACTGCACACGGTGTATCTTTACTTAAGCCCTGGGAATTAAACTAAGAGGATCCGGACAGAGCCGGCAGCACAGAGCGCCCCGTCAGGAGGCACCTGGTACGCGCATGCCGTGCCGCACCTCAGAACCGAGGTGCTGCCCCGACCCAAGGTCCCAGCCCCGGGCAGGGGGCAGCCCACATCTCAGGACCGGGTGACACGCGGCTGAAAGGTCTGGGCCCTTACTGTGAGGCGGGGTACCTCGAGGGTCTCCCCGGCTCCAGAGCTCGCGGTAGGAGCCGCTGCAGCCTTTGCTGCTACTGTGTCACACTCCGACTCCCCTGCCCAGCCCAGCTTTCCTCACCACACACAGCCCTTCTCCCCCTGCACAGTCGCAGGCACTGCTGCACCGTGAACCCCTGTGAGACCGGGCGAGGACTGCAGACCAGCGCAGGGAAATGCTGGCCGCCCCTGAGGACTCAGGAAACAGGCCGGCGGGAATGCCCACAGGCCCAGCAGCCTGCGGGCACACAGGGGCCTCGGTAACGGGAACTGAAATCTGCCGCTCGACTTGTGGACCGCGGCGACCTTCTCAGGGGCGCCCAGCTGCTCCCCACGTCCGCTGGGTGCTCAGGCCTCTTCACTGAGCACGACAGCCACTTGATAACGCTGCTTTCCTGCCCGGATATATTCACACACTCTTGTGTATCTTTAATGTTGCAGCTGTCCCCACAGGGATCCAAGTGTAATGATATGGGCGACTTGGGGTAGCAGCACTGTTTCCAGGCCTGAGTCCCCCCTGAATTATATGATAAAGAACAACAGAGATGAGCAAAAGGGAAAATCACAGTTGATATCTCGGTAAGACAGGACGGACATGTGTGAAATTCATTTTGGAATGACATACATCAAAAAACGTTTTAGAACCGGCATGGTGACACACATCTGTAATCCCAGCACTCTGGGAGGCTGAGGAAGGGGACTGCAAGTTCCAACCCAGCGGAGACAATTTAGAGGTGAGAGAGATTAGTGCAAAATCCCTGTGTTCAATCTCCCGTACCCCCCCAAAAATGTTTTAAGCCAATTTTACTTGAGATATTTAATTAGGTAGACTTCAGTAATAGAAAATGCTCCTAAAATGAATACTTCGTACTCCGATGACAGTGAACAAATCAGTCCTGCACTGAAGCTGACAGGTTCACAATTTCCCGGAAGCAGGCTTCCCAAACTATGATTTCCCCTGCCTTGGTTCCACAGCCTCTGTCCAGCACCTATGCCCTCGCTGCTCCCCATCAGCCCCCCACTGCCTGCCAAGCCACCAGGGTCCACCAGACCCCAGTTCCTGGGCGCCTACTTTAGAACTGAACCCTCATTCCCTCCATAGCACTAAGAAGTTACTTCTGCAGCCTCTCACTCAGCACCAACCACTCGACGTCTGGACCGCATGCTTTACTCTGCTGTTTTCTGGCGCTTGGTTTTTATAGAAAAGATCCTGTGTTGTTCGGGTCCATATACTAGTGCCCATCTGTTACGGCCTGTGTCTAGACATCCTCCCGAAGCCTCATGCACTCTCAGGTGGGCTGTTTGGAGGTGGCTGGATTAAGGGTGTGTGATAACTAAACGGGTTTATCACAGTTCTGGGTGTGGATAATGGAAGCCCCACATCATCCATCACAGACACTACAGCCTGCAGGCCAAATGGGAATATATGGCCCTAAATTTCCCAAGCTCTCTAATTTGTGAACATAATATTATGACAAAAAAAGTTATACAACACAAAGATTTTTAAACTTCCACAAAACAAAGTAGATCTCAGTTATGTGGAAAAGCAAACTATTTCAGATTAATGGTATCATCTAAATAAACCTAGAACCAAAAGTGTTGGTTTCAGTGCAGAAATAACATCCAGTCTCATTTCATCAGCAGTAAGATGGACTTGATTCAGAGACGTTTTAAGCGAAACCTAAGGGCTCACTGTGCAACCACGGGGGTAACAACGCACGCGCACCAGCGCCCTCTCAGCAAGGTCGAGAACCCAGAGAAAGCAGGCTGGGGCAGCAGCCCTTCACAGGCACTGTCCTGTGGGGTCAGGCCACAGTCTTCTGGTCCAACATTCAATGTCAACTGATGGCAACATCCAGGAACAGGAAATTATTATGCGAAATAATAAATGACTCTAGCAAAGTTCCATGAAAACCAAACTCAGTGAAGTCCTTGGTAAAGACAGATTTAGCAACCAAAAAATTAGGCCGAAAAGACATGTCTGTCTTGCCTTTTAAATTGCATGAATATGTAAAAACACTTTCTTCTGTTGGAAAAGCCGGTTTCTCTGCTCGGGGTGAAGAGGTGCTTACATGAATGCCTACCACATAAATTCTCTACTTGCACTAACTGATTCTCTCAACTGTATTGGTGCTCCTGGTTCTGATAGTCTCAGACCCAGGAAAACGTTCATGACTCTACAGGCTTTGGCGAAGCCTCCCTTCGGACATCACATGTTGCTCCAGACTGTGAGCGGCCACACGGCTCTGTCTGCTCTCTCTCTGGCCTCTGCTCAGTGTGCGCAGCATCTTGCTCTAGGCCTTTCCAGTCATTCTCTCCTGTGGTAGAGATCAAATCCTTCAGAAAGCACCCTTGTAAGACTGAGGAGGTTCAGACAAACATACAAACACATAGCAGCACTTGAAGACCCCCTAAAGAGAACAAGTGAACTCAAACACACCCTCAAATGTGATATCCGTGTGCTAAAGAAGAGTGAAATGCTGACGTTTCACTGGAAATAATATCATGTATTATATGATAAATATCCTAAAACATCTTAATATATTGTGCATTCATATATACTGTAAGGCAAATTAACATACACTTAACACAAAAGAGTACAGAGTACAGTAATACTGTCTCACCAGTTCCTAAAATCCACTGTCATTGTGGTCCCCTAACACCTGGGCCACAAAAGGAATTCCTTCCACCCCCACACAATTATATATCTTCCCAAGATTTTATGAGAGCAACATCAGGATTGAAAACTCATAGTTCGATATGATTGATATTAAAAATGATTGAGCACAGCATGGAGACATGAATAAGCAAGAGTATCAATCACTTCCTCCTCACCTGTCACACGGACACCTTTCCCAGCTGAAACCCACAGCTACTGATCAATAAGTACTGATACATTGTCAGCAACTGATAAAGAAGGACAAGTATTTCCTCACACCAGACATAAAAATTACACTTCTTCATAAATCTTTTTTGGTAAATGCCTTTTAGGAACCTTAAAAACAGTGCTTAGTGGAGGAAGATGGGCAAATGGTATGAAAAAAAAAAACTCTCTGTACTAATTTTTTTCATAACTTCTTGTGAACCTACATTATTTCAAAAATAAAAGAAGCTTTTTTAAAAAATAATTGCTTCCAACTCACTTTTCATCTCAAATAAACAGTATGTAAAATGATGTGCCAGGTAGAGAGCAGATAAAGTGCAGTCGTAGCAAAATAGATCAATTCTTCCAAGGAACTATGATGTATCCCAAACCCTAACAATAAAGCTTCAACCCAAAAGTTACTAGATGCCAAACTTCATTACAACATCTTTCACAAGAACTGTCTGAGGCCTGATAGCAATGATGAAAAAGTTGACAGAAAGTTGGGCGAGGCACCTGGGCATCTCTGACCTGTTCAGATTTTTAACCAAGTATCATTCTATTAAATAAGTAGTTTGTGGTATAGAATGTGACGGCCACTGTGAAGATAACAAAGACATGCTCACAAAAAGTGAGAAAGTATACAGGGCAGGAGGATAACATGAGCATGTAAGAAGAATTACAGGGCAGGCCAAAGCAGTAAGCAGTAAGATGATCAATTAAAGTATAGAACTCACTGCCAGTTAAAGAATAGAATTGATAAAATGATCACCAAAAGTATAGAATTCAATGTTTGGTTGTTTTTTTTTTTTTTTAAATAAAGGAAGACAGTTTATTTGGAAAAGGGTGGAAAAAGAGAAGATAGACAGCTACTCTGGAAGAGCAGGGGGCAGCAGAAGAGCGAACGCCTCAAAATTCAATGTTTTGGCAATAAAAATATCTGAGTGTTTGAACTATATTTTCTTCTGATGTTCTTTGGAAGCGTGTCTTTGTTTCATTTCTTAATGCATTTTTCAAGGGAAATTATCTGACCTCATTTATCTAACTCTTTTGACACATTCTTTATCCGCCTTCTCTCTTTTCCCTGGCAAAGAACCTCTACTTGTAAATGTGTAAGCACATGAACTGAGCCCCTGCTTCATTTGTTAATGCTCAGCAATTTCCCAAGGGCCACTGTGATCAGTGCTTTAGGGAACCCCCACTTGAGGCTCTCCTCTGCTAAAATGGGGTGCCCCTCTTACATTCCCAAGGCCGCCGTCTCCAGAGGTCAAAGGGAGGAATTTGGTCACAGGCACAGTGGGCTGGCATCGGGGTACCATTCCAGCGTCAGCCTCTGAGCACTGCTCCCAACAAGCCTGTTTCCCCCGGGAACAGTTTCAGACCTTCACCTGTGACCCTCCCTGGTAACAGATGCAAACCCTGGCTTGCATTAAAGCCATTAAGAATATTCCAATCCAAATATATAGCCGACAGTTTCCAGGCCGAAGAGCAGGAGAAAACGAACAGTCTGTCCTACTCCCTTTTGATATCAGTTTAGCTACCACAGTTGTCAGGATCTTATTCTATCTTTTTAGCCATGGCTCTTCTTTAGTGGTTATATGTTTGGGATACATAAAAGTTATATTTGTTTTGAGGAATTGGTACATATGCGATGTGATCAAAAAATACAGTGAGTGTTTAAAAGTTTATTTAATGTATTAAAGTAAAAGACACATCGCCATAGTCTCCCTCCCCCTGCTTCAAACACACTTAGCCCACCATTCCTGCCACTTTCTGAAGCGGCTCTGGAAGTCTTCTTTTGTGAGTGTCCTTAGTTGCACTGTCACAGCTGCCTCGCTATCCTCAAGAGAGACTCAAAACATTTGCTGTTCATGGTCATTTGGACTTTGAGGAAAAGCTGGAAGCTGCACAGTGTCAGATCAGGTGAATAGGTAGGTGGATGCAAACACATCACAATGTTTTTACAAGCCCGCTTTTTTGTTAGATGGCAGTTGGCAGCACATTCACTGTATTTTTATCGCACCTCATAAAAACACACAGGAAAGAGGACTTCCAGAACTGCTTCAGAAAGTGGCAAGGATGATGGAATAAGTGTGTTCAAAGTGAGGAGGTGTAATGGTGTTGTGTTTTTTACTGTAATAGATATCACTTTTTTGAGACAAGTTTTCACGATGTGGTTCAGGCTGGTCTCGTACTCACTATGGAGCCCAGACTGACCTGAAACTCACAGCAATCCTGCCTCAGCCTCCCAAGTCCTGGGACTACAGACATGTACCACCATACCCAGCTCCGCAACAAATTTTTAAATTTAAACATTCACTGTATAGTTTGATCACCCTTCATACGTCTCACATTTTGACTGTTTTTGGTCCCCTTCCCTCCACCCACTCTCCCCTGTCTCCGTTTTCCTGATCCCTTCCCCATCTCTAAAGTGTCTGTCTCCTTGTTTCTCACTATCTCCCCTTTATTTTGCTCTGCATTTATATTTTGGGTTTCTCTTAATAAGAGAAACTATGCAAAATTTAACTTTCTGTGTCTGACTTATTTTACTTAGGATTATGGCCTCAAAATCAGTTATCCTTCCCTAAGTCCACAGTACCAGGTTTTTTAAGTCTCTTGTGCTAAGTAGACATCAAAAGGAGGGTTGTGTTTCCAGCATTTAGTACAGAAATAGCCAAGCAGGCGTGGATGCATTTGTTTTAAAAACTCCATTTAGCTTCTCGAAGGAATGAAATCCCTCAGAACAAAAGATATGGTTTCCTGAAACTCACTGTTTTTAAAACAGTAGCTTAGTGAGGCTCACGGTAATTGCTTTTTGTATTTATTGCAATTTTCCACAGCATTATGTATGTAACAGAAAAACAAAAGCTGTCTGCTATACCAAACGGTGCCGTGTTCCACTAAATCAGCATGTTGGATCAAGCCCACAGGAGGTGCTTGTGCTGAAATGTCAATGTCCCGGTCAGAAGCAGACTGGTGTGCCCTCCTGAAGTGAAACGTTGCACACTCAGCACCCTGACTACCCTAAGACAGTTAGTTGCACTTAAATGATGAGAAGAAACCAACCAAGAAACCACCATCTCTTCGACAAGTAATTCAAATATAAGAAAAAAAGGAAAGATAGCAGCAGTCTTTGGGTAAGAAGATCTACATTTCTACATAGAATTCCAAGTTCATTTTGCATCATGTCTGATTTTACAAAGGGATACCTACTGCTGTTTAAATGGGCACCGTGTAATTCTCCAACAGAAAAATAACACAAATTTTAATTCTATTTAGTTTTAAAATACTATGTCACTAAACCACTTTTCAGATAAAGGAAAAGAAGTCGCATAGTCCAGCCAATAGCTGAGAATCAGACTTTTCAAAGGGTTAAGATTGGTGCTTTACATAAAGGTTCATAGCAGTGAACACGGCACACCTACTTGACGTTATAATCAACCTGAGAAATACTTCTCCATCCTCCACTGAACAGGCTCTCGCCAAGAGCCAGTTTTCAGCTATTATTCATCCTCAAAAGTTCAATTCTGCATGAAACGTGGTTTCCAAGGTATCAGCACTGGAGAAACCACTAGAATATTTTAAATCTGGAAATCTGTTGGCCAGCATTCTAATTATAAAAGTTAAAAATATTCCATTTTTAGAATGGGCTCTCGGGTCCAGCCTGTGGCGCTTGGGAGCACAGAGTTAATAGAAACTGCAGAGTGAAATGGGTGGTCTCAAACTGCTGGCTATTAGACTCATTTTTCAATCTCAGGTTTGATAAAACTTCTTCCCAATTCAGCTTTGGCAACAAAAAAGTAAAAGTCCTACAATAAAAAAAAAAGTAAAGTGCACTTTGAGTCACTCAGAGTAAGAGCTTAAGAAAGATGCTTAAATGTGCTATTCATTCAGCCAACAAACATTTATTAATACACCTGGAACTGTTCTCAGTGCTGCCACAGTCCAACTAAGACCAAGGAATGCTGTAACCGAGAACAATAATAATAACAAATAACAATGTGGATGGACAGTCAGAGCTCTGAATAAGGGTTCATAAGATCACTTCATCAGTCTCTCCTAACTCCTCTGTGAATTAGGTTTCACAACTATTTTAGTCAGAAGCAGACTGGTGCTTCTGACTAAAAAACAGAAATCTTACAAATTTCCCAAATCAAACAACTAGTAAAGAGAGCTAAGGCTTGAAGTCAGGTACCCATCTTCCAAACACTAATCTCCGTGGGTCACCAGGCACTGTAGGGACGAGATGTTCTACTTTGGTGTTCACAGCCAGGACGAGTTCTGTATGTTTTTGAGGATGGTGTTAAAGTTGCTTTTAAGGTTTTTCTACTTTTTAAGAACAATACTTCATAGATCCAGACTATGACATTTACCAATTCAAATGTTTCTAATCTCTGTATCTACTTAATTAGATGAAAATACTGGAGAATGAGTTTGCCTGGTTAGCTCAGTTTTCTAAATGAAGAAATTAATTCAGCCTTCAGGTATTAAAATCTTCCTTTCATGGGATAATATACTGGATAATAATTTCATGAGCAAAAACATCAGAGCAACTACTCCACACAAAGAATAACCAATACACATAGGAAAAGGTGCTCTGGGAAGTACAAATTAAAACCACAATGAGATGTAACTATGCATGCACAGAACAACTAAAATTTTAAAAAGACAGTACCGGCTCTTCATAACAATGTGGAGTAGAGGACAATCTCATACATAAATGTCCGTACATGTGTATGAATTTGTACCAACTCTGAAAGGAGACACCATTTACTAAAACTGACATGGCAATTCCACTCACAACACATGCAACAGAAATTCCCATGTGTTCTAAAATATATATACACGAATGGTCATAGCAACACAATTCTTACTAGTCAGAACCCGGAAACAACCCAACTGCCCATCAAAAATGGAACAGATAAAGACACTGGCATTCACGTAGGGCAGACGCGACATCGAACACAGCAGTGAGGATGAACAAGCTGTTACTTCACACAAGACGAAAGTGAGTCTTGAACACAATGTTTAGCAAAATAAGTCGGATGGAGAATGGTACCATGTGATCTACTCATAAAAAGTTTACTAACTGGTAAACAGTAACCTCTGGTCACCTCTGATGTCAGGAGTTGCTGCTAGGAAGGTAACGACTCCCACGGAGGGCAGAAGAGGAGTCCGAGGCTGCCAGCTGCTTCCCTCGTGGTTCTGGTGCCGGTTCCGTAGACGGGTCCATTCGGGTAAATCACTGAGCTCTCTACCGATGCTTTCATGACATTCGCAATTTTCTGAATGCTTAGGAAGGAGGGAGGGAGACAGAAAAGGAACAGGAAAGCAGAACAGGGCGCATAAAGGAACAACGCCGTCTGAGTCTGCACCTCGGCAGTCCTCAGCCACACGCTTCAGCTCCCACTTCTGCTTACAGCACTTTTTTATTTTCATTAGTCCGTGTTTCCAGCACATTCATGGAGGGGAACTGTTCTATATACACAACACATCTCAGTTCTTATTTCCCCCTTTCTCTCCATCCCCTCCTTTCTACCAGCATCAGATTCATTCATTTACAAGTCCTTAAAAAGTGAATTATCATATAAGATTAACCACCAGCCTAAAAGGCAAAAAAAAATATATAAAACACACCAGATAATCATATTAAATCAAGGTACACATTTACATTGTCCATGCTGAATCACAGTATTTTTCATGTCTCTTCTTTCCTATTACGTGCATTTTATAATGCACTTTATCTATATATTGAGTTTCTCATATAAGAGAAACCATGTGACATTTAGTCTTGTGTGTTTGATTTATCTCACTTAGCTTTATGGTCTCCAAGTACATCCACTTTTCTTACAAATGACTCAAATTGATCCTTGTGTATGGCAGAGTACTACTGCATTGTGTATAAATACCATAACTCCTTTATCTGTTGATGGACATACAGGCTGCTTCCGAGATTTAGGTATTATGAATTATGCTGCTACAAAGAGTATGTGTATATCCCTGTGGTATGGTGTCTTCAACTGTTTGGGGAAGATACCTAGAAGGAGAATAGTTGGGTCAAATGGAATTTCTGTTTTTAATTTTTTGAGGAATCTCCATACTGATATCCATAGTGGTTCTACCAGTTTACATTTCCACCAACAATGAAGAAGGGTTTCTTCCCCACCCCACCCCTGCCCTGGCAAAGCCTCACCAGCATTCGTTATTGGTTGATTTCTTGATGACAACCATTCTTTCTGGAGTGAGATGGAATCTCAGTGTTGTTTTAATTTGCATTTCTTGAATGGCCAGCACTGTTGAGCATTTTTTTCAGGTATCTATTGCCCATTGTACTTCTTCATCTAAGAAGTATCTATGTGTTTCAGATGCCCTTTTTTTATTGGGTCTTTAAATTTGAGGGGCTTAATTTTTTTTGAGTTCTTTAAATATTCTACATATCAGTCCTTTATCTGAGGGATGGCTGGCCAAAATTTCTTCCCATTCTGTGGGTTGTTTTTTCACTCTATTGGTTGTTTCCTTTGTTGTACGGAAGCTTTTTAACTTGATGTGATCCCATTTGTTGATTCTTGGTATTATTTCTTGAGCAATCAGGGTTCTATTCAGAGAGTCTTTGTCTATACCTGTGTCTTCAAGAGTTGCACCTACTTTGACTTCCACAAAATTAAGTATTTCTGTTCTAATGTTTAGATCTTTGCTTCATTTTAATTTAATGCATGGCATTCAATTTCTGACATGTAGACTTGCCAGTTTTCCCAACACTATTTGTTAAAGAGTCTGTCTTTCCTCCGGCAAAAGGGTTTGGCCCTTTTGTCAAAGATAAGGTAAATGTGTATGCTTGCAACTGTTTCTTCATCTTCTATCCAGTTCCACTGATCCACAAGGGCGAGGGGGTTTTGCCAATATCATGATGTTTTTATCATGGCAGCTTTGTAGTATAACTTGAAATCCAGGAACGTGGTACCCCCTGCCTTTGCCTTGTTTCCTAGAATTGCTTATTGTAGTTCTCTTCTGGTTCCGTATGAATTTCGGAATTGGTTTCTGTAGTTCCATAAGGAATGCTACTGGTATTCTGATTGGAATAATGTTACATCTATACAACAGTTTTGGAAGTGTGGCCATTTTGACTGTATTGGTTCTGCCTATCCTGGAACAAGGGACATCTTCCCATTTTCTGATATCCTTGCTGATCTCCTTTTTCAGAGTACTACAGTATATATAATTTTCATTATATATGTCTTTCATTATTTCATTATAGATGTCTTTCATTTCCTTGGTTAGGTTAATTCTTTAGTACAGTGGTACCTTCATTCGTGAACACTTTTGTTTGTGAACAATTTGGTTCACAAACAGAAGCATTTGGCAAAATTTTGTTTTTGTTTGTGAACTCTGCATCAGGTGATGAACATGACTGTGGCCATCTTTTCCAGAACCGTAGAATGAATTAAGATCATGAACCGAAGTGCCACTGTATTTCATTTCCTTGGGGTGCTGTGAAAGGTGTTGTTTCTCCATTTTCTCTCTGGGAGATTTATTATTGGTGTACAGGAATACTATTGATTTTTGAGTGTTAACTTTCAATCCTGTTACACTACTGAATTTGCTGATCAATTCCAGGGATCTTTTGACAAAGTTTTTGGGGTCTTCTATGTAAAGGACCATGTCATCTACAAATTATGATAATTTAATTTTTTCCTTTTCTATCCATATCCCTTTTATTTCTTCCTCTTGTCTAATTTCTATAGCTACTGTTTGAGAATGATATTGAAGAGGAGGGTGACTGTGGACATCCCTGTCTTGTTCCTGATTTCAGAGGGAAACTTTCAACTGCTCTCCATGTAGAATGATGTCAGTTGTTGGTTTGTCATAGATGGCTTTTATTGGATTGAGATAAAGACTTTCTATTCCTATTTTCTTCAGGGTTTTTATCATGACTGGACGTTGGATTTTGTCGAGTGCCTTTTTACTGAGATCCTGTGATTTTTGTCCTTGCTTCTGTTTATGTGATATATTACATTTATTGATTTGCACATGTTGTATCATCCCTCCATCCCTGAAATGAATACTACTCTGTTTGCAAGTATCTTTTGAGGATTTTTGCATCTAGGTTCATTAAAGAGATTGGCCTGTAGTTCTCTTTTTTTGGTTGGGTCCTTTTCTGGTTTTAGAATCAGGGTAATGCTTGCTTCCAAGAATGACTGTGAGTGCTATTTCCCTTTTGGCTTCATTAAAGAGTTGGAGGAGTATAGGCATTAGATCTTCTCTAAAGTTCTTGTAGAATTTGGTAATGAATCCATCAGGATCTGGACTTTTCTTAGTAGTTTTTTTTAATTACCTCTTCAATTTCACTGACACATATTGGCTTATTAAGGATTTTTTTAATATCTTCTTGGTTCGTTTTTGGTAGTTCATATGTATCTAGGAATTTACCCCCTTCTCCTGAATTTTCCATTTTATTAGAGTACAGGTTCTCAAGCCAGATACTGATAATCTTCTGGATTTTGGCAGAATCCATTGTGATTTCACCTTTTTCATTTCTAGTTGCACAGATGTGGGTCTTTTCTTGTTTCAGTAAGATTGGCTAAGGGTTTGTCTATTTTATTTAATCTTTCAAAACACCAACTGTTCAACTCATTGATTCTTTGTATTGTTTTCTTTTTTTTAACAAGAACATGTATTGTTACATTGTATACACAATGATCACATTTATCACGTTATTTTGTACCTGGTATGATGTATCTTGGTTCCCCCTCTTCCCCATCCCTCCCTTCCATTCCCCCCTTCCTTATTTACAGCAGGTTTATTCACATTTTTCCATTTTTTCCCTTTCCCCTTTCTTTCCCTTTTCCCTTCCTTCTTTTCCCCCTTCTCCCTTTCTATTTCTTCTCTCTTTTGAATATTATCTTTCTTTTACCTAAGATCTATTATACCTCTGTGTCTTTATGTACACTTATGGTTTCTCATATTAGAGAAACAATTTGATGCATACTCATGAATGTCTGATTTATTTCACTTAAGAGTACATTCTCAAAGTGCATCTATTTACCTACAAATGACTCTAGTTTATCCTTTTTTATGGCAGAGTAGTACTCCACTGTGTAGAAAAACCACATCTTCTTTAGCCATTCCTTAGTTGTGGGGCATTTGGGTTGTTTCCAAGACTTAGCTATTAGAAATTCTGTTGCTATGAACATGGTTGTGCATATATCTTGTATTGTTTTCTGAGGCTCAATTACATTAATTTCTGCTCTGATCTTTATAATTTCCTTCCTCCTGACTTTGGGCTTGGATTATTCTTGTTCTCTGATGTGCAAATTCACTGCTATGAACTTCCATCTTAGGACTGCTTTCATGGCATCTCACAGGTTCCAGGATGTTGTACTGGCATTACTGTTTGACTGCAGAAACTACCTAATTTCTTTTTTAATTTCATCTGTGACCCACTGATTATTCAAAAAGGTATTATTTAATCTCCATATGTCTGTATAGTTTCTGTGGTCTCTTTCACCATTGATTTCTAGCTTCAATGCACTGTGGTCTGATAATATGCCCGAGATAATTTTGATTCTTTTGCATTTACTTAAGCATGCTCTATGTGCTAGCATATAGTCAGTCTATGTTGGAGAAGGTCCCATGTGCTGCTGAGAAGAATGTGCATTCTGTTGTTGTTGGATGGAACACTCTGTGCATATCTATCAAGTACATCTATTTGATGGTTTGGTTCAACTCTCAGACTTCTTTGTTGATTTTCTATCTAGTTGATGTGTCCATTCATGACAGTGGAGTATTGAGGTCCCTCATTACAACAGTACTGGTGTTCATCTGATTTTGCATGCCTATTACTGTTTGTTGATGAAGTGAGGTGAGCCAGTATTTGGTGTGTATGTGTTTATAATTATTAATTCTTCCTCTTGAATTATTCTCTTAACCAATATGTAGTGACATTCTTTGTCTCTTCTGATCAGGCTTGGCTTGAAATCTACTCTGTCTGAAAATAGGACAGAAATTCTTCCTTTTTTCTGGGTCCCCATTGCATGAAGTATTGTTTTCCATCCTCTGATTTTTAATCTGTGAGTTTCTTTTTGAATTAAACATGTTTCTTGTACAGCACATATTGCTGGGTTTTCTTTCTTATTCCATTCTGCCAGTCTGTGTCTTCTGATTGGGGAACTGAGCCCATTCACATTAGAGTTATTACTGAGTGGTACTGACTTATTCCTGCCACTGCATTATTTTCCTGCTGCTGACTGCCTGCTTTTTCCCCTTTCACTCAGCTGCTTATCCCACCAGGGATATTCATTCTTTTTGACTTATTAGCATTGTTGGCTTCATTTTCTCTTTCTGAAACATCCTTGAGAATTTTTTGTGATGAATTTTTTGTAATGACTTTTTTGTAATGAATTTCTTGAGGTGCTCCTTGTGTTGGAAATACCTTATTTCCCCATCAATTGAAAGGAAAGCTTTGCAGGATACACAAGTTGGGGCTGGAAGCTGTTGTCTTCCAGAGCTTGAAACACTTCACTCCCGGCCCTCCCGGCCTTTAAGGTTTGTGTCGAGAAGCACTTTTTCTACCTCTCCCTTTCCTATCCAGCTGTCCCCTGGAACTTTTCCATGCACATATCAATATCAGCCCGTTTCCACCTTCTACTTTACTGCTTGCCATGGGATTACAAACCTTATCTTCCATCATATTAGAGCTGTGTGTATCGGGAGTAGGCGGGCTCTGAGGGACCGCCTATGCAGAGTCACTGCTCGGCAGTGTACGTCCTTTCCTCCCTTATGCAGTCTGCCGGAGGCTCTGTGGCTGGAGAATACACCAAACAGATGAACGAGTCACTAGACCCTAGCAGCAAACACGAGATCTCCAGGCCAAAGCTAGACTTAATTACCATAAAAGCCCAGTGCCCTCAAACTTACTTACTTGCAAATAGTATAAAGGAAAGTATTAATCAGTGAATATGCTTACAAAAAACTAAAAGAAACTGCCAAATTCTTATTAAAGACATAATGAACACCTTTTCTAGTCATGTCATTCATTAAACATAACCGCTTTAACCAAAATATATTCCTTTCCCATTCTGTATTGTTACCCATTTTTATCTTAAAACCCCCTAAAAAAGTATACTAGAAGTTTTATCTAAAGCTTTTTAAAGGTTTCTAAGATAAAAATTCAAATTGGACTGAGTAGATCCTTTTTCCAAATAGTTATCCACAAGGAGCTGTATGAAAAGAAATCCAAAATATCAGTTAGTGTTTTTTTTTTAATTTCCTTTAACATCGTAATTTCACATAACTTCTACCTGCGTTTGTCCTACATAAAAAGCAAAAGTTAGCTCTCAAGACCAGAGCTAAAAATGGGCAACACTCAAACTGGAATTCTGATTGTGCAGTACCCGCCAGCATCGCATTGTCTGGGACCATCTCTTTAAAGTGGGATGAACTTTCTTGGATGGTTTTCTTCCTTACATATATTTTTAAATTTATTTTTATCAGTACCTGTTTGCAGTTACGATATTTACATTCCTTGTGTGGAGCTGGTACATGCACACAACACATCGTAATTCCTTTTTCATCCCTTTTCCTCCCTTCCCTCCTCCTCTCCCTCTATCTCTTGATCTCCTTCCCATTTGAGAAAGATCTATCTCCCTACTTCCTATTATCATTTTATTTTGCTTTTTATTTATAATTTGAGTTTCTTGCATAAGTCTGTGTGTCTGATTTATTTCATTTAACATTATGGTCTCAAGGTGCATCTATTTTCTTACAAATGACTGAAGTTTATCCTTCTTTATGGCAGAGCAGTACTCCATTGCATGTAAATATTATGTTTCTTTATCTGTTCATCTATTGATGGACACACAGGCTGCTTCCAAGATTTAGTCATTGTGAACTGTGCTGACAAACCAGGACACATTTTTTCTGCTTTAGTATTTTCCACTGACACTAAAACATTTATCCACTTCATGACAGTTACTCAGTAATCATGTATCACTAATCAAAAAATAAAACATCCATTCCTACCCCTTTCAACAATTTTCTGTTTAAGTATAAAAAGGTCAAGTTCTCTGAATCTTAGTTTCCTCATCTTCTTGATGAAGATAATAATCTCTCCCGTCTACTTAACTTTCAGGAAAGAATAAGATGACATTTTAGTTCATGCAAACAATGACAGATGAACGTGGTTTTACTGTTACTGTTTCTATCGCCATCTTTTTTAATACATAACTAAATTCAGACATAAGATATCATTAATAAAGGAATGAATATAAAGAAGACTGGACAGAAAATCCTCCCTTCACTGTCATAGCAGGTGAGTGGAGCCATCACCCTTCAATGCCTTGTTGCCAATGAGAAATGCCGTCAGAGTCGCCTGGAAATCACCATGACGACAGTGAATACGCTTGAGAAAAATAAAATCAGCCACCTCTACGATTTGGTGTGTTTGTGCAGAAATGCAGATTAGACGGAAGAACTAAGAGGAAAGCCACGGCCACTACGGGCAAAGCAGCTGAAGGCCTGCGCTCTCGGAGGGAGACACGCAGGCCTTCGCGTGAGCACAGCACAGCTCACCAACTGTCTAAATAGTAGGCAATAAGCAAAAGGTATTTGTAATGCAACCTGTCCCTGGCGATGTATGAAGGAAACGTTATTCTTCCCTTGAAATTCCTGCACGAAAAGTAGTAAGATCTAGATTTGTAAATCTAACTTCCTGGATGCTCCTAAGCTATCCATTTTGCTAAGTGACTCCCTAAAAACACAGATTTCATAAATCACAAGCTGTCCTGGGAAACAGCACCCGCCGGGATGTGTGCTCGGCGATCAAAACCACACCGCCTAAAAGCTCCACTCACCATCAGATTCTCCTCGTGTTTCTTCTCCCCAGTCCCGCCCTTATTTTTTGTAGACACCTGACCACGAGCGGGGTGCCCGGCAGCCCTGAGCTCAGCGACGCTCCCCGCGGACTGCAGCGCCCCCAGAGGCAGGCAGGGACGGGTCACCCGCCCAGCTCACAGCCTAAGGCGCACTTCCTCAGGTGCTGAGTTTTCCTTTGAGATGCAAACGGTGGCCAGATATCCTGCTTGTTACTAGAACAAGGGATCAGAACCTTAAAACTGCAGGATTACCACCGGGGCGTGCTCGAAGTTGTCCCAAAGGTTGCCGGATTTCTACCACAGTATTCCTCTAAATACAGTTGCCTTATTCCTACCACATAATAGGTAAGTCCAAAATGCCTTATCATTTACAAGAATTTAATAATGACGCTAACATTCAAACACTCTATTCAACATAAAGTTACTTTATGTTGAAAAGTAACTTTGAAATGAACTAAAAGAAACACATCACTACAAATTCTGGCGTTCTGATTGGCTAAGATAACTTGTAAGTTTCCAGAAATAACCCAAAGCAGCAAATGAGTACCAAAACTCCATTTTTAAAACACTGAAATACAAAATGTTGTGGGTTTCCTAAGAAGTTTTTCATTTTTTCAAATATGCCTGGAACTATCAAAATGCCCATCTTATCCTTCCTGACCGTACTACAAATGCCTATGCGCCAACAGTTCACAATTAAACTATTTTCCTATTTCTCTCCCTACGTGGGGCTGTGTCATCTTATCTAGACACTCTGGGATAAAGCTAAAACATTCAATGTCGAGATTTAACATAAGAGACCAGGATCCTGCCACTACTTTTAACTTTAAAATGAAAGTAAAAGTTCTTTTCTCCGTTATGAAAGCTACATAGAAATAAGCAGGCACCCTTCCTTTGAATGAAGTTATGCTAATAACCTCAGTCTAAGTACAGTAATGGCCATAAAAATCATTTAAGTGCGACTGTAAAGGGCAGGAGAAGAGAGTTCTTAGAAACGTTCTGAGAAGATACTGCACTGGCTGTGAGAAGCTTCTGAATGCTGTTCTGACTGTAAGGAAGAATCTATCACAGCAGAATGAAAATAAACCGCAATGAGCAGTGCACACTTTAATTAATTTAATCCAGGTACTCTTCCAACTCTGAGTCCCAGACAGAGGGAAGAAGGCGCACGGCGCCCTGTGCGGGCACAGTGGTGCCCGGCTCAGCGCGCGCGGGTTTCTCCAGCAGCACCTTCCTGCCTCGGCGGAGCCAGGGGACAGAGGAGGGTCGCCGCCTGCAGGGCCGGGGAGGGTCGCCGCGCTGTAGGGTCGAGGGAGGGTCACCTCCTGCACGGTCGGGGAGGGTCGCCGCCTGCAGGGCCGGGG
>PVJO010014185.1:31866-49300 GCA_004026905.1 Hystrix cristata
CCGCCTGCAGGGCCGGAGCGCCGTGCGGGGAAGGCCGGGCGGAGAAGGGAAGCCGAGAAGCACAGTTTCAGCGCTTCCCTTCCATCTCTCTCGGGCTCAGGTTTCCTCGTGGTTTTACGAACTTTCTTCCCTGTCGTACTCGCTGCCTCTCGCCGATGCGGGTCCCACCCGCCGTCCTCGGCGCCCGTTAGGAGGCCAAGGGCAGGGCCCCACCCGCGACGGAGGGGTCGCCCTCCCGGCCGAGCCGCGCTGCAGCCCGCCCTGCGCGCCCCTCTCCGGGCACGCGAGTCCGAGCGTCTGCGGGCGCCGCCGACCAGCCTCCGCGCCGGAGCGCCGACCGAGTGACAGCGCTGCCCGGGACCCCGCGCGTGCCCCGCGCCCCGGGCCGCGGCCGCTCACCTCCGGGACTCAGGCTTGCGTCGCTCCTCCAGCGTGGCGGCGGGCGGCCCGCGGCCGCGTCCCAACGGTCACCGAGCGCCGCCGGCTCTGCGCCGCGTCTACGCGGCCGGCTCCTCCCGAGCGCGGCGTGTACGCGGCCCGCAGCGAGCCCGGCTGCAGCGCCCAGTGCGGGCCGGGCCGGGCCGGGACGGAGCCGCCGCGCAGGCTGAGCCGCAGCGCCCGCCCCGGTCCATATTTAAAGCCCGCGGCCCCGGCCGTCCCCGCCCGGCCCGCGTCAGCCGCCCGGGCACCGCGGGGAGGGGCCTCGCCCGCCGCCGGGACACCGCCCGGGAGCGCGCGGGGACTGGGAGGGGAGGGGAAGGGAGGGGAGGGGAGGAGGAGGGGCCCGGGACGCCGCGCCGGACTTGGCGAAGCCCAGGTGCGCGGGCCGGTGCAACTCGGCCGCCCCAGCTCCTCCCGGCCTAGCCCCTCGGCGCCGCGGGCCTCGGTCCTGCTGGGAGGGAGGCAGCACCCTCGGCCGTGCAGAGGGCGGGGGTCTTCAGCCCACGCAGCGACCTTGGTGTTTACTGCTCCGGAGTCGGGATGACGGAGACCTAGGAAACCCTGACCAAGCAAATAATAAAAATGTATCAGAGACCTAGCACCACTGGGATCAGCTAGGTAAGCCGTCAGGATGGGAAGAGCTGTCAGCACAGGCACAGTGTAACAGTCTAAGAAACTGCCACAAAATAGCCGTGAATAGAGCTACTGCAGACAGTATGCAAGTGCATAAGCATCTTCTGTTAATGCGTCGTGGGGAGGGGCTGATCAAACAGTATTTTCAGCAGTAGCTACCGAAACACATCTAAACTTCAAGACAATTTTTTTCACATACTGACTCACTGTGGCTCCAAAACTTTCTTCAGTACAAACCTGTAGCTACTGTAAGAAGATTTCAGGAAGAGGGGAAAGGAATTTGAAGGCAGAGACTTTTTATTCTTCTCAATATTTAAAACTAGAACAGATCTATAGCGCCTCATTGAGTTGGGAAGGAGATATAGAGCTTGTATTTTTTTAAAAAGGCTGTATTTACAAAATCCTTAGTCAATGCTCAGAAGGCAGAAGGAACCACCCCAAGCTGCCCTACGTCTGAAATTAAAATATCCTAACATCATATAAGGCTGCTGTCACACCTGACTCACACGTGTGTTCACACATTCCACAGTACCTACCACGGCGATGCGAATACTCCAAACCGAGCCTAAAACAGAAACTGGGCATTAAAGCTTTTCCCTAAATAATGATATTCTGTTTCTAGACTAACTTCAACATTAACTGTCACTCCCTAACACACAGCAAGAACCAGCAACTTCAAAGTACTCTCACAGGTAAGAAAAAGCCACTTTTGTATTAAAACTTTGCTACTGCCGTTCAGCAGTTTTCCACCATGGATTATGTATTTCAACATAGCTGGCAATTTCTCATTAGAATTGTGAACCGGCCATGAATAGTAAGCTTTGGTGAATGTCCGAGAAAGGAAAACTCCAAGAAACGCATTTTCCATGCATTCTTCTGTAAAAATGTCCTTCACAAAAACTAGATAGATGACCCCAGGGGCATTTCACTATCAAGACTGTCAAGATTTATACCCAGAAAGGGTATAAAGTTGGTAAGGTGGGTGGCAGAGAAAGAACGCAGGTACTGGGGGGTGAGATTTAGTGTGTCAAAATTAATGAGAAAAGAGTTGTCTTTGGAAAAGAGCCCCCAGCCTCTTACCATTCTCACCACTTGATGTTTGCTATCCCACTATTAAAAGAGCAGGTTCCGCTTCCTTTCCTGTTGATTATTGTCCAGTAATTGAGATGCATGTGTTTTTCTTTTGAAAGGTCATTGATTAACTTTTTCTTCCCAACTCTGCATGTGGGCACCTTTGCTGTTGCTTTTCCAGGTAAGAACAATGAATAATGAGTTTTTAAACTTAACCCGAAACTCACGTTATGTCCCTTGATTCTCATAAGCCCAAAAAAAGGTTTATTTGTTCTTTTTGTCTTGGGGTTCACGTGGCTTGGTGACAAAAAAAAAGGTCTAGAAAAACTGATGGAATTGAAAAAACAGTATAAGTAACCTTGACTAATAATGATTTACTTCTTAATCAACAGCTCTCTGTGCTTAATGACCTTCTGGAGTCCCCACTCACTATTTAGCTTATTAATCAAGTTTCTTTCCCTCCATCCAAGGTCCTGTTAGACACCTACTGAAAACAGAAAGGTGGGAGGGAGGGCCTTGGTCTCAGTGGCAAGCGCCATCTAGTGGCGGCAGGTGGCGAAGCTGCCCGAGGACGTTAACGTCTCTGAGAGCCCTGAAGATGAGCGTTTTCGAATAGGTGTTCGGGTGCTCCGGTCTCATCTATGCACAGCAGGTATGTGGAGAGAGTATAATGGCACATTTCATACTGAGTACTGCGCCTAAGTGGATCTGACTTGCAGATGGGATTATTACCATAGACAGTTTTTGGTCTTTGTGTGATTTTGGATAGTCCTAAATATATTAAATACTTCTGTATTATATAATAGTACATATTAAATACGTTCCTCATTATATAAAATACCAAAAGCGACCACTGGACAATTACATATAAAGCACTCTGTTCAACATATAGCAGAACTTAATCACATGTAACTTAATCACATTCGGGTTTTTTTTTCATTATTCAGTTTTACTAGGAGAAAGGTGGAAATATCATTGGATATTTATCTTGGAGTTATAAAAATTATAACATAGTAAGTACCTAATACTGAGTCCTAAATAGAAAGGGAGTAGTATATACATTATATTTTCATTACTGCATACTTTGAAGAATGATCAGAAATGTTTCTCATCATCAAGTCCTTTTTAAACGTAACTCATTAGTGGAAGTTTGATAAATATTCTGCTACAAATAGAGATTTTCTTTGTGCTGATATTTGTTTTGATTTGTGGTTGTTTTGTTATTAAACAATATTGCAACAGAATGGTCATTAAAGTTGCTACTCTGTATCAGTTTAGTCAACCACCTCATTATATAAGAATAAGGAAATCACTTTTTCTTCAGGAACAAGTCAGAAATGAAACTGAAGATAGATAGATAGACAGGCAGACAGACAAACAGACCAACTAATGACCTCCATTTTGCTTCACTTACAGTCAAGAAAGCTCACATTCAGTCTGACAAATTCCTGAATAATTTCAACTTGCATTGATTTATAATCTACATTCCCTTCTACAAACCCCAGTTTTAAAAATAGCTTTGGCCCCTTTTATGAGGTGAAAAGGAAGATGAACACAGTTTTTGCAAGCTGTCAGCATGCCGTGAGCTGTGGAAAATAATTTTATTTGCTTAAACATGTGTCATGAGTTACTTCTCAGTTTTAACAACTAAACTCTCAACTGTATCCAACTGTCATTTTTAAAATGCATGCTGAAAATCAAATATTCTAAAAAGAGGAGCCCTCTCTGTTAATGTCAAGGAAGACAACATAGTCAAGCTCTCCAGGCTTTTAGCAGTAAAATCAAGGGGTTTAAATTACCCCAAAATTCAATACCCTCAATAAAGACAGCTGAATGCTTTCCTCTAATACCATTCGAACAACAGAGTAATAGAGAAAAACGCAAGTCTTTCCAAAATGCGATGGAGGCATTTATTATTGCAAGCTCCACTTAGTCACCTAAGGTCAGTGTTTCAGCTTCTTCCTCCTATGGGGACTCTCCCATGGGTCAGAATAACGCAGGACACAGACCTCTCTGTTTGGAAGGGAAGGGAAAATTCAGACCACGCTACTAAGCCACTAAAACCTAAAACTATGACCTGATTAAAAAAATTGGCTGCAGGTGAGATAGTGGAGAAGCATGTCTGACTCCTCGGTCAGAAGGGACTCTGAGGATCTGTACGCCCCCAATCCCTGGGCACCAGCCACTTCCCAGACACAAGCGTTTCTCCTTTTATTCACTAGCCGCCCCTCCTTGGAGATGAATAAGCCCCAGGGACAGCCCGCTCCACAGCTACCCCCCTTCTCTATCCAGGAAGAGCATCATGTGGCTCCCTGGTCCGGGTGCCTGTAGAAGGTGTCCCTGTGGTCTGACCCTCCCCTGGACCATTCACATCCTGAGCTCTGCCCCCTACGCCAGGCCTATCCCAGAGACCACAGTGCCTGGCTTCCCTTGCAAGCAATAAAACAATTAGTGCCCCTTGCGCACATCTGCCAGACTGGTGTCCCCACCGGAAATGCTGTAAGATGGAAATCTGAATGTTAAAAATTGTTCCCTGTTAGGGAAAGAACAGGCTAGGCAGTCTGAAGTGTGGCTTTTTAGCTTCCTACTGCTGGCCAAATGCGGCTCAGTTCCACACAGAGCACTGAACATGACTGGGTCATCCACAGACAACAAGGATTTGTGAAAAACTCTTCCAGGCAATGAGTTCCTCCAACAAGCAAAGTTCCTGCTTCGTGGAGCAGACAAGCAAACAAATAAATGGAGATGATTTCCACTATCTCAGAATGCTAAATGCTAGAAAGTGGTAAATGTTACAGATCAGGTGACAAATACAACACGGCAATATGACAGCAGCACAAGGAGAACTACTCTCCAGTGAACGTGAGGGAAGCTTATTCTGAAGTGCTGACCATGCACAGGCCGTCAGTGACAAGACACCGAAGTGTGACAATGTTCAAACCACAGGACACACGGCACCTGGCAGTGACTTACACTAGTAGGAGCTTAGCGCCTAATTACTTATAAGATGATTAATCACATTCACTCTTTGGGGAATACTGAAAATAGGCTGACCTAATCGGAGTATATTTTATTAAAGGCATTTCAGGGGCCGCACATTCTTTAAGACATCGTCCTTCTTATGTGGTAACTTTTAGACTGTATCTATTTGCATGTGCATAAAACATCTCTTGAAGGATACATACGCAAATAAAAGCCTTATTTGCCTCCAGAGAAGAGAACTAGATGATTATGAAGCAAGTATACAGAAGACGACATCATTGAACTGTTTGTCCTTTTTTAAAATTTTAACCGTATGGATAGACTGCTTTAATTAACTTTAACTTAAAATATATACATAATCCCATCTACATACCTCAAGCTATTTTTCCACCAGCAGCCCCCTGAGACAATGCCGTGGGGCGCAGGCCCCTCGCAGGCCCTTCGCAGGCTCCTCGCCCTCCACAGTCCGTGGATCCGGTTCCGCACTGACGGTGTCCCCCACCACCCACCAGGGTCCATGCAAACCAGTGTCGTGGGGATAAAAAGATCTTCCAAAGGATGTCACTGTTTTCTTGTACAAAGAAAAAAGTTCAAACTATTAAAATAATGTTTGTATCAAGCATCTTGTTGTGCCTCTGATGAGAGCAGTTTGTTTTCAAAAATTAAATTTTATTCCTTTTTTTCCATTATCTGTATTGCTGAAGTAATGTAGTTTCGTAATTATTAGAAAGTTTCAAGATAGCAGCAGAAGGGTAGTGAAAAATATATCTTTGAAAGAAGACTGACAATATTTTGACAAATTTTCTTTGTATAATTTCCAGGATTTTATTTTTTGTATTCTTTCGAATTGATCATGTTATATGGAAAAAAAGGGTGTGATCTCTGAGGCTAATTTTGAGAAAGGACAATCTCTCTTGGCATAAAACAAAAGTTTGAAGACGTATAGCTAGAAAGAAGGGAGTTAACCAGAACTCGGCCCCCTCCATCTAGACCCTGTCCAAGGCCGCCATGTCTGATCATAGCGCGGCTCCAGCAGGGCCTGGTGCTAACGAAGGCTTCTGCTCCCTGGCAATGAAAACATCATTAGCACCACCAAGAGTACAAGCAAGAATAACCGCCAGCACCCCACGCTGTGCCACATTCCAGGGACTGTATCATCAACCCACCTAACATTCATCAGAACCTGCCTGGCCGTGGGGTCTCGCCCATCTTCAGAGGAAGCCACGAGGTTCCCAGAACTCCCTACACGTCACACATGGCTGACTCTCTTTCACCTTTCCTGGAAGTTGGAGGAAGTCTGGAATTGGAGTTGGTCTTTCTCTGGGAATTCTGATCCAGAAGAGTCAACTAACTGTGGGGAAAACCACACAGTATGACACCTAAATCACATCTATCTCTCCAATTCCAGCTGAATTCGACAGGGCAAATATATACCGGTATCACACTCATGTAAACTTGTGGGACCTCAGCTATGCAAAAATAGAATTTTGGAATTTGGAGACATTATACTTTGGGTCAATTTGCTTTTTTAACATGACTACATTTTATCGCAGTTATTTCAAATGAGATTAACAGTGAGTGATGTTTTCTTCTAACTACAGTTCCATGTATGTGCTTTCTGTCCACAATTCTTCCTACAGGGCTAATGGTGGTTACATGACACATAGGTCTGCAGGCCACTAATAATGTTCCATGAACTAGTAATGTGACAATATTTGCTTATAATCCTTAGCTTCTTTACTTTCCATTTTAAAACAAGTAGGGAAAGGAAATCTTCTTGGTGTTTTGGGTCTGGTACTAGAAATCTTCATCCTTAAAATCAAATTTTGAGTCTTTTATCTTTTTACTAAAAAAACCTAACATTTCACCCAGAGTTACACAGAAATTGGTTACGAAGGCCAACGTGTCTCCTATCATTCAGCAATTCTTATTGCAACCTCAAGAAGGCTAGTATTTAATAAAAATAAACATTACTTTGGTCTGTAAACCAAGAATTTGTCAGAACCTACCCATGCTAGCATATATAATGGTAAGTCAGAAACTGGAAGGAGGTTATTCTTGAATTAATAGGCAAATTCCTTTCTTTCCAAGTTTCCAACTGAGTTTAAGCAACTTTGATCCCTAGTGTTCAGGAAAGCAACCCCAAATCACTTATTCACACTCCCATTTCTTCATAGTGATGTCTTGGAACCAGTAGCCTGACATCCTAGTCCCAAGACAAAAAGGTACTGAACTCGAGCCAGGCATGGTAGCACAGGCTGTAATCCTAGCACTCAGGGGGGAGGCTGAGGCAGGAGGACCACAAGTGCAAGCTCAGCAAAGCTTGCTAAGTAATGATTTAGCAAGACCCTATGTCAAAATAAAAAGTAATAAAAGGGCTGGAGATGCAGTTCAGTGAGAAGGCCCTAAATTCAATCCCTAGTTCTGTCAAAAAGGGGGAAAAAAAAAAAACCTCAAAGGAGGAAAAAAGTATAAGAGGCAAATGCAACAAAGTAGAAAAGGGCTGGACACCTCTCTCTGCCCCAGGCCGGTGGCCCTCAAATGCTATTACTGCTTATTTGATTAAATTAAAATACAGAAAGTATTGACTGTTTATCTAACACTTTATCCTGGCAAGGGGAAAAGACACTCCATTTAGAGAAACAACTCTTCAAAAGCTCCTGCTGACACTGCAGCTACTGTTGGAATGAGGAGCAGAGTAATCAAGTAGATGGAGGCGATTTTTCAGAAAAGACCAAAGGAAATAGAACACGCTAGGTGAGGTGGTGCTGTACCAGCCAGCTGCCTTCATAGCCTTCTTGGCTTGGGCCATCAGGCAAGGCAAATGGAAATGTTCAGTGTAGTTCTAAAAAAAAAGTCCAATAAACTGAATGTTGCATTCGATAATTAATAACAGCTATCTTTGTCAAGTACTTCCTACTTCTCAGAGAAACCTTGGATGACAGGATTAACTATTTTTCCTCTTCTCTGTTTGAGGAAACAGGCTCAGCTATACCAAGCGACTGACCTCAGTCAGACCAGAATCTGAAGATGCGGAGCCAGGGCTCTGACCCAGGTCTCAGCCCCTGCTCCCCTCACTGCGACAGGCTTCCTCCTTCCACCTCCAGGAGATGCACAGAAAAGCCTGAGACCATGTGGTCCTTGGCCCTTGAAGGATAAAATCTGGGCCCCTTACCTCCATCTTCCTGCCCACAGCACCACCCCACACCCCATTCTCATCTGACCTGGACACAGAGGCAGGTTAACCTTCCTAAAGCACTGTTTTCAGTGACCTTCTGCCCTCTCTTAACGGCAAAACAAAGCAAACAAATGAGAAACTTTCAATTGTTCCCCAGTTATTAAAAAAATTCCAAGTTATTTGGTTTGGAGTTAGTAACCATTCACAACTCAGCTTCATCCAGCTATCTTAGCCACAGATCCCACATGCAGCCTGATGCTTTGCCTGCCCAGACTTCCCACCACCTCCCGATCATCCGCTTCATGCACCTGCTCCCAGAACCTTGCTCGCGCTGCCTGTTTGACCAGGAACGCCCTTCCTTCCTAGACCTCCATCTGTGTTGTTTAAATGCTCACTTTAAGGAACCCACTTCAGATGCTACCTGATCCATGTTGTCTTCTCTGATTAGCTCAGCCCTGACGACCTCCTCCTCCACACTGTCAGCACTTCAAGTCCACACCACCACGTTTCTTCCACGTGTCCCCAAGGACACTGCAGGCTCTGTGAGAGCAGGTGGCACCTCACACATTTTAACCTTGTTTGCCTCCTTCAGGGCAGTCCCGTACATATAGCTAGCTCTTGTTAAAAACTGAACGAACAAATGTTCAGTCAAGAACAGTTCCAACGTTTGGGGATTTAGCTCAGTGGTTTGAGTGCTTGCCTAGCAAGTGCAAGGCCATGAGTTCGATCCCTGGCATCAAAAAAAAGAGAACAGTTACAAGCTCAAATATAGTAAGAACTCCCTTCGGAGGTCAGATGGAGCCCAAGAAGCACTGGGAAGTTTTTATTTTTCTGTGGCCATTAATGTAAAAGTCATTTTTTATGTCCAGCCACAGGTTTAAGTAAAATACAGAGAAGTTTTCATAAGAATTAAATTTAACATACAATTTTATCCTTGTTTTAAAGCCTTTTTCACTTATTCATTGAAAATCAGTGTTTGTGAAATGCCTGTTGTGCACAAGACCTAGTAACATACTGTAGAAACAAGGCCACTGACCACAGGGAGCTAGCTGGAAAGAGAGGCAATAAACAAACGCAAAATAATGAGTCCTATTGTAGAAATGAAGAAGATGATAAAGGAGACGGCAGTGAGGCTGAACATTTTAGATGTGCTGATTAGGGGAGGCCTAAGGAGGCAAGGCCTGGCCTTAAATGAACCAGCCGAGCAGAAAACTACAGGAAAAGAACAAAACCATGAGTTCACAGACACTTAAGAGTTGAAGTTATCATATTCAGTGATGCATGCACATCCATGTTTATAGCAGCACAACTCAAAACAGCTGAATCTGAAAGTGGCCTGTATGCTCTTCAACAGAGAGGTGGACACAGAAAACGTGGTCCATGCACACGATGAAGTAGTACTCAGTCATAAAGAAGGATAAATTTGAGCCATTTGTAGGAAAATGGTTGCATCTTGGAAACCACAGTACTAAGTAAAATTAGGCAGAAACAGAAGGTTAAATATTGCACGGCTTCCCTAATATGAGAGACCCAAAATATGAATAATTTAAAGAGCAAAATAAGAGACGGGGTGGGAAACAGGCAAGGAGACTCTGTGGAGTGGGCGGAGGTGGGGGCAGTGAAAGTGATCGAGATGGATGCGGGATGTACCAGTTCCCAGGATGGATCGCAGACGTACACTAGTAAAAATGTGAAGACGCTTGAGGTTTGGGGGACCAAAGGAAATGAGTGCGGGTGGAGCGCCAGGAGCCCGGGAGACAGTAAGGAGCAGGAACACGTGAGGTGTGGAGAGTCGGGGCTGACCTCGCAGGTCTTTGCAGATCCAAGAAGGAGCGACGATCTCCCTGCAAGAGCAACGAGAAGGCCCTGGGAGACCCAAGGAGGGTGTCACCCGGCAAAGCCGGGGCTGGGAGGTCGTGCTCAGAACGGAAGGAAGACCAGACTAGCAAGATGCGACGGGCTGCACCAGGCCGCTGGGCTGTGGAGTTTATTCCCTCCGAAACCCGGGTGGAGAGGTGCCGACGCTGTGGCGCGCCGTCCCGCGTGGCTGGTCGCCCCCGAGGGGTCCAGGCCGCGGGGGCGGCGGGGCGCGCCGGGCGGGGCGGGCGCGGGGTACCGGGCGCGGGCGCTAAGTGCAGACAGAGGAGCGGCGAAAGCCACAAGAGAAAGAGAAGGCCAGGGTGAGTCCTAAGTTTCGGTCGGGAAATAGTGCCACTTTCTAAGACGGAGACACCTGATGAAGAGCAACTTTGGAACAAGAGAAATCTCTGCTTTGGGGGAAAGACAAAGAACATTTTGAACACGGGGAGAAATGTTTCGGCGTCCAGGTTTAGCGACGAAGTCCCCTCACCTGGCGGCCGCGTGCCGCGCGCACCCTCCCGGCGGTGCGCGCCCTCTTCCGCCCGGGTGAGCCGCGCAGGGTCCCCCGCAGAAGCCGCCCTGCGTGCAGAGCGGGTGGAGCTTCCCGGTGCGGGGCCGCCCGGCGCAGACCTGAGTGAAGGGCCCCCAGCCGGCAGGTCACTCGGCTCTGCAGCCCCCGGGCCACCCTGCCGGTCCTCATCCGCAGAGCCCTGAGCCTACTCACACTACTGTGTAAGCCCTGCATTGTCACTAAGCAACAGCAGTATCCAGATCAGCCAATAATCAAACACTGAAATAATAGGCTCATTTAAACTATAATCTGACCAATATATGGCCTACATAGTTTAAGACTGTGTTCTAGAGGATCATGAAATCCTCAACAAGATGTTTAAATATCCTTTCGCCTAATCAAAGGAAGTTTGAGTAACTATATTAGTGGTAACTAGGAGGCAAAGAATCTGAAGTTCAGACGTAAATCTGGCTCTTAACTTGTCTCAGTAAAATTAAGTTTGAGTAAAGTGTAGTCAGCCGGCTGCGGTGGTCCATGCCTGTGATTCCAGCACTTGGCAGACTGAGGCGGGACGCAGGACTGCTCCCGAGTTTGAGGCCAGCCTGCGCTGCTCGGTGAACTTGAGGCAAGCCCGAACTACACTGCGAGACTCTCTCTCAAAAAAAAAAAAAAAAAAAAAAAGTGTTTTCAAGTATGATAAGAGGTAGAGTCACATTTTAAAACCCTGATGCATATTTCAGACCTCGTGATTTCCCCTAAGTTCCAAGAACAGGTTTCCAGCAGGTTCGGGAATCTCCAAGTTCACACAAGTGGAGCTGCAGAGAGAATAGACTGCGTTTGGACAAAATCCCTATGCAGGACCGGTGGTTAGGGAAGTGGAACACGGTCGTTTTGTTTTCAGAAACAATCGTCTACATTTCTTCTTTTTTAATATTCAGTATTTCCTCCTCACCTTTCCTACAAGAAGTGTAGAGAATTTTTTCAAAAACAGTACTTTGATTTGAAAACTGTTTCATTTTCGTAAGCGTTAGGACCTGTTGTAAGCGCACGGTTGGAACTAGTGGCTGAGCCCCCACAGCGGCGAGTGTGGAGCGCTCTGTCGGGGAAGGGCCTCCCCAGGAGCGGCCGCTTCAGCCCCTGACTCCCGGCTCTGAGGCCGCGCTGCAGTTTAACACTTCCCTCCACAATAAGCCGGCAGGATCCCATTGCACTGGCAGATCCATAATTGATGTGAAACTTTTTTCCTTGCCGAACAAAGTAAACCAACTCAAAGCTCCAGACTCTGCTCCTTCTTCACTGTCCTGCGGCTGGGTAATACACAGATGTGTCCGGTTAAGAGTGTGAAGACTCCAGAAGCCCCCAGAAGAGCAACTACATATGCTTACATTGTTTTTCGTTTCTTTCCAAAGAAATCAACTAACACGCTTAATAGTCGAAGCCTCAAACTGTTCCAGCTGCCATAGGGGAATCTTTATTTTGGGACTTACTAGGGCTGGTGTTTTTGTTTGTTTGTTTTTGGCAGCGCTGGGTATTAGACCCAGGGCCTTGGCCCTGACCCACATCCCTAGGATGAGTTATAACAAGAGAGACCAAACAAGTGGGTTTTTGTGTTTTCTCAAGACTTGGGGCAGGATCTTATTTTTCAAGAACATATACGTAATAAGAAACGGGATAAGAAATTGGTTTAAACAGAGGGTTAGAAAGCTTTTCTGTTGCGGCAGATGGCACGTGCTTGGGCTTAGCCGGCCGTGTATTCTGTCTCCGCGATTCAGCTCTGCTGCGGCTGCAGGAAAGCAGCTACAAACAACGGGGAGGCCCGATTCCGCGGGGGACCACACTTCGTCAACCCTGGTGGAAACCGAGGCAGACTGTGTTAACAAAACTTACTGGGACATAATCGTGTTCATTTATGAAGACGTTTACCTTTCAGGTCTTCTGGGCAAGTCTTTCACCTACTGTTTCACCCTATTTCAGATTCCTCACTCAACCTACCTCCTGTGCTGCAGTGGACTGAGATAAATTGATGCTCCTGTTGTTGCATCAGGGACCAGAATGCTACACAACTCCTCGGGGACACAGCAAAAGGCTATGTATGGTATTCTCGGTGGAGCGGGGCTGTGAAATACTCGCACACGACGTTTAGCAAACAGTCTGTTACTTTGCACAGGGTCTTCAGCACCTTCCTCATCTCTGGGACAGAATGTCTGACACCCACCACTTACGGGAAGAAAGGTTTATTTCAGCTCACAGTTTACAGAGGCTTCGGTCCATGGCCCGTTGGCTCCAGACAGGCCAGCAGTGCAGAAGGCAATGTAGAGGCACAGCTGCTCACCCCATGGCGCACAGGAAGCAGGCGGGAAGAGTGGCCAGGCAGGGACACAGTCCTGCCCCAGGCCTGCCTCTTCTGGCTCCACCTCCTAACAGCAAGGCGACTCTGAACCTGCATGATCCTTTGGCCTTCCACAGGCCCCACCTCTGTGCATATGCGCTCCCCTCGGGGGCATCCAGACACCAACCATGACACACAGAGGCATCTAAATGAAAGCAGGGCTGTGAGGGGCACCCCTGCAGGCGCTCCCATCACATGATGGAGGAAGGGGTCACCTGTTTCACTTAAAGAGTCCACCTAACAAAACTAGAGTGACAATAGAAAAGCCCACACCCTAGTCACCATCCTTATGAAGTAAAAGTGAAGGAGAATAGTAGATGAAAAGATTAACTTCATGACCTATTCGATGTCCTCCCCCTTTAACACTCGCCGGGAGGTTGCAGTGTATTTTTTACGGCCTGTGATCAACCTGGCAGGAAATTTTTATTTTCTTCCCAGCTTGTGTCGCCAATTACTTTCTAAAAAGTCATCTCCCATCTATCTGCGTGTTTCTGATTTCTACGTCCCTGATCACCTAGACTTCTTTTTACCAAAAGTTTAATTATTCCTGATAGAGAACCATAGTAAATTTTAGGGATATTGTTTTAGTGAAAAAAAATTATCAAAAGTCATATATACCAGGTCCAACCACTGTGGAAATCAGTGTGGAGATTCCTCAGAAAACTACAACTAGAGGTTCCATTTGACCCAGCTATTCCTCTGCTTGGTATCTTCCCAGAAGAATTAAAATCATCATATCACAGTGATATATGCACAACCATGTTCATAGCAGCACAATGAGTCTTGGAAACAACCTAAATGCCCAACAACTGATGAACGGCTAAAGAAGATGTGGTTTTTTTACACAATGGAGTACTACATCGCCATAAAAAAGGATAAACTAGAGTCATTTGTATGTAAATGGATGTTCCTTGAGAACATACTTTTAAGTGAAATAAATCAGACAGTTATCAGTACACATCGAATTGTTTCTCTGATATGAGAAACCATAAGTGTAAATAAGGACAAAAGGGTATAATAGATACTATGTTTAAAAAACAAAATGATAGTATTCAAAAGAGAGGAGAACCAGATAGGGAAAAAGGGGATAAAGAAGAAGGTTAAAAGAAAAGTAAGATGAAAGGGAAAAAAATGGAAAAGTGTAAACAAACTTGTTGCAAATAGAGAGGTGTGGGTGAATGGAAGGGTGGGGAGGGGAAGAGGGGGGAAAACCAAGATCCATCATGTCAGGTGCAAAATAACCATGTTGATTATGATCATTATGTATAATGTACCAATAAATGTTCTTGGTAAAAATGAAAAAAATAAGATAAAATGTGCATAATGTAAAAAAAAAGTCATATATACCAAAAAAATCAAAAGTCATAAAGTAGGTAAAAACAAATGGAATTGAAATCTCAAAAATAAGTGTTTGATGACTCCTCATGTGTCTTATCTTCCTAACCTTGTATAATAAAATGTTGACCATGTGGTAACCATAAAGAATTATTTCTCTTTTTCACGATCACTCAAAGTCTGACCACACTTGAAGTCCAAAATCAAGCATAGAGATAAAGTGTTCTTTCACACAATAATCTTTAGTTCTTTTCTGAGCTAATCCACTGAATCCATTTTCCAACCTGTATGCTACAGTCATTAGTGATTCACACCCCACTCTCTTGAACTATGACTCCACTTAAAAGATAAGAACAAAGAACATTGAGGGATCAAGGCAAGAGCAGCAGAAATTGAGCTCAAGTATTGGACAGTTGAGCCTTGAACTGAGACCAGGGAAACCTGGGGATTGTCTCATTCACAACTGTGCACAGCCCTGGAAGTAATGGGGTAAACTGGCATATTTCTAAGGAGAGAACCTGCCTGTGAAGACTACATTTTGTTGCAAGAATATAACAGAAAGATCAGGAACTGTGGAGTCAGAGCATGCTGGATTCTAAGTTTAATTCTACTACTCATTCTCAGGGTTACTGCTATTATTATGGTGGAGGTAGCAATTTTGGTCCTGGCTGTGGAGATGGGTATATCACCAGAAGTTCAGGAGTCACATAACTATTCTCTCTTCGGTGGCACTGATGGAATTACGGCCACCGATTGGCATGCAAATAAGCATTGCAATAGTTTCAGTTGTTAAATTCATCTTCTTATTTCCCATGGAATTGAAAACCACTGTAAGCTTACACTCAACTGGTAGCTTGGGGTGTGAAGACAGTCAGAATTACAGAGAAGAGGAAGAGGTCCATTTCTTTTTATTCATCTTCTTATTTCATCTCATACACTGAGAATAGAACTAATAACTCACCTGGGTATACGTTATACTCTCTCATTATATCACACTGTCTTTCTTTCATCTCTCAAAAGATCTTAACAATCCCAGCACACAATGTTAGACCTCAAGCAGTTACCGTCTCTTGCCACCTCCGTGCTCCTACACTGTTTTACACCATCCTTTCATGCAGCAAAAGGCAGGCTTTTTGTGTGCCGGACATGGTGCTTGGCCGTGGGGATAAAGAGCAATGAAGGAGACATGGTCCCGCCCTTCTCCTTAGGAAGCTTACTGCAGAGTCCCAGTGGAAGGCCAGTATGAAGTGAATATGCAAATGGGCAATTCATTCATTCCAAATAGGGTTGACAAGCCATCGCTGACAGAGAGCAGCTGGAGCCCCGCCCAGTGAGGCCTGGTGAGCCAGCACCTCCACAGTGAAGGGACCATGATCTCCACCTTCCCTGCCGCTGACTTCATCCCTCAGTTAGACACAACAGTGGACGTGGATGGGGGCGCTTGGGTGGCGTGATAAATGTCCTTGTGGAGTGAGTTAATGAAATATGCCAGCCCTTCTCACTCTTCAGCACTGTGCTTGCCCTCAGGGGACTCGTGCGTTGTTTATTTCATGACACCGAGAGGCCTGTCTGCTCCCTGGAGGAGAGCGCAGGGCGGTGTCTGCATCAGAACTGCAGCTCACCCATTCTTAATCCTCCTAAAGCAAGGACGGGCAAGGTGGAAATGCTGAAAGTCTCCTCTGGCCCTCCACACACACATTCCCCTCAAGCACGAAACCCTGATCAATGCTACAGAGATGGGGGGTGCGGTTTTGTGCATTCTTAAGACTTCCATATTGATCTGGAGGATAAATATTTATTATTGAAGATAACCTGCTTCTTCAAAATACAAAAACTTCTTCCAAGTTCACCAAAGCCTCATCTCTGCCATCGAGTCCATGTATGAAGAGAGTGTGTGCCGGCAAAGAGAAATGAGTGCAACACCTTGGTTTTAGTATTAGGGTTTGAGTTTTTGACCCTTCAAGTGTGGCAAAAATATATATATACCTAACAACCAACACTGAGTAACTGCTCTGTGTGGATATTTTCAGTCAGATCCTCTTGATTTATGTACTTTCTTTAGAGCAAGGGGTTTGGTTCTGTTTTGTTTCGATTTGTTTCTTGTTTTCTCATTTTGTCTAAGCTACTCCCCCGTCCCTATCCTTCTTCTATCCTGCGGCGTATCTCAGGATACATCCCCCAACTCCATAATATTACCATCCTCTCCCCTCTGTCCACATTCCTCCACATTTCTGGATTCCTCTTCTTATTATTGTTTAGGATGGCTTCTGAATTTATAAGGTGAATGTACCTTGGCCTCTCATTGAATTGCTATAGAAATAAAATGGCATTACTTCTCAGCCTTTTAAGTAAGATCAAGTATAGAAATAAAATAGAGTTCCACATGAGAACAGCTTAATGTACAAGGTCGAGTAGAAGGATTATGGTTTTATTAATTCCCAAAATGACATTAAAAAAATCAGCATTTATAATGGCTGTCCCTATGTTCTTGGGGAAAAAAAGGCATAGAATTGGCACTTACCTGGACACACGTATAACATAAGACAAAGGTCACTGTGTTTAGTTCCCTCCACCTAGAGATCAGCAGCAGAGGAGAGAGCGTCGGGTCATGATGAAGACCATCACTCTACACTCAGACTGCATTGGTTTAAATCACGGCCCCTTCACTGACCTCGGTCCATGGGAACTAACTTCTCTAAGGCTCAGTCTCCATTTTAGTAAAAAGTACCTACTTCATAAGTTTGTTGTGAAAAGTACTGTATATGAATTAAATAGATATAAAGTACTTAGAAAGCCTCTACATGTTCCATATTTTCCCTTTCCCCTCTTTTTCCCGTTGCCTTTCTGCTTTTCCCCTTCTTTCTTTCTAGTACTTCTCTCCTCTGCTCACCATCCTCCTTTTATATAATATCTATTACACCTCTTTGTCCTTATTTACAATTATAGTCTCTCATATCAGAGAAACAATTCGATGCATGCTCATGAGTGTCCGATTTATTTCACTTAAGAGTATGTTCTCAAGAAACATCCATTT
>PVJO010014186.1:0-49183 GCA_004026905.1 Hystrix cristata
CTATTCTTGGTCTCTTCTGGTTCCAGATAAATTTCATGATTGCCTTTTCTAATTCTGTGAAGTATGTTATTGGAATTTTGATTGGAATTGCATTAAATCTGTATAGTAATTTAGGAAGTATGGCCATTTTCACTATGTTGGTTCTTCCTACCCACGAACATGGGATGTCTTTCCATTGTCTGAGATCACTTGCATTTCCTATTTTAAAAATTCTATAAATCCACCTCAGAATTACTGTCCTACTAAAATAGATTACTAATCTTGAGTTTTAATAATTGATGGCTAAAACAGAGTCCAATTTTAGTATATGTGCTGCCAAAGCAAGCACAAAAAAAGACTTCTAAATTTAAAAGAATCAATTTTAAAATTCTCATCACAAGAAAAATATGAGATCCAAATATTTTCCAGACAGAAATATTATAGTCTTACAACCACTGGCAGGATACAGTTTTGTTTGGTTTCAAAGAAACTCTGTAAGACAGAGGCAAATTAGGCAAATTTATCTCTATCCCATTAGGGTCCACTTATTCCCTTTTCTCCAGAAAATTGTTCTATTTTCTCATAACATAGTTATTTATATTGAAATTCTGTGTTCAAAGTAGAAAACATCCTTGATGAAATCATATCACAGATGGACCTAGAAGGAAATTAGAAAATCCTGTTAGGGATATGTTATGGTTTAGATCCAAAAATGTTCCCCCAAAACCTCATGAGCTTGGAGGGGGCCTGATGAGAAGAAGCAGGTTACTGGGGGTATGACCTGGAAGGGTGTATTCTTGTGTCCACTCCTCCTTGCTTTCTCTACTTCCTGGCTGCCATGAGGTGAGCAGCTTTCTTCCACTAGGCCCTTTCGCCATGCTGTTTCTTTCCTGAAGCCAGACAACCATGGGTTGAACCCACTGGAAACCGGGAGCCAAATAAACCTCTCCTCCTTTCAATTGTGGGTGTCAGCTATTTTGTCCCAGCAACAGGAAAGTAACTAATACATAGTATCTTATATTGAAGAACATTTACACCCTAAAGCCTACAGCCCTGGACCAAGTACTCAAAATCACTGTCCATTTGCCTCTGTTTCAATGCCTAGGACATGAAAGATATGGACTGTATAGGCTCTGAAGTTATTTCCACTGCTTCATTTTTTTTTTTCAAGATTCTGACATCTGAAATAATTTTCATCCCCCACAATCCTGAAGACTTAAATCTTGGTTTCAGTCAGAGCTTTGAGTTAGTGATAGCTGATATTTGCTGTGTATGTCTTACACACTATGCTGGACACAATTTATTACTGGCATGCATAGCTTAATGGTGGGAACACATCCTGAGAAACTCGTTGTTAGGTGACTTCATTGTGTGAGCCACATAGTGTCTGTCCACAAATGTGGATGGTATGGGGTGATTTCACTGAGTAAATATCAGGGTGTCTTTACACAAAAGTGGATGATATAGAGTGATTTCATTATGTGAACATTATAGTGTTCTTACACAAGTGTGGATGTTATAGAGCCTGGAAATATTGCTTTTAGGTGACAAACCTGCACTACGCATGACCGTACTGAATACTGTCAGCAGTCATAACACAATTATACATACAGCACAAATACAGATAAACAGGGCACACGTGTAGAGGACTCAACACGAATGGAGCTTGCGGGACTGGAGGTCGCTCTCGGTGAGTCAGTGAGTGAGTGTCAGATGACTGTGAAGGCCCCGGCAACCCTGCCCCTACTGTAGACTTTACAAATTCTGAACATGTAGACAATACTAAATTCATAAATTTGTCTCTTCACCAATAAAGTAACATCGAGTTACTGTCACTTTTTTTACATTATAGACATTTCCTTTTTAACTTTTTACACACTTAGCTTAAAACACAAACATTGCACAGCTGTACAAAAGTATTTTTCTTTATATCCTTATTCTATAAACTTTTTCATTAAACTGCTTTTTCAACTTTCAAAACTTTTTCTTATAAAGTGAGATACAAACATGCACATTAGCCTAGGTCGATAGAGAGTGAAGATTGTCAGTATCACTGTCTTCCACTTCACATCTTGCCCACCAGAAGGTCCTTAGGGGCAATAACGCACGTGGAACTGTCACCTCCTATGACGCCTTTCTGTGGAAGCTCTCCTGAAGGAGCCGCCTGAGGCCGTTTTACAGCTAATTAACTTCTCACATAAGTCCGAGCACACTAACACTAAGGGGCTGGGTATGTAGCTCAATGGTGTAGCATTTCCCCAGAATGCAGAAGGCCCCAGGTTTAGTTCCCAACACCACGAAAAATGAAACATAAATGATAAAAAGTATACTACAGTAAATACATAAGCCAGCAGCATAGTCATTTTTATCACTATCAATGACAGAGTCGAATGGGTTTTCTTTCTGTAGACTGGAAGCAGAGTAGATTTGTTTACACCAACATCATCACTACATTAAATTGGCTATGACGTCTCTAAGCAGTAGAAATTGTTCAGCTGCATTATAATCTTAAGGGACTGCTCTTGTATACATGCTCCATCGCCTGAAGCAGTGTTATTTAGTATATGATTGCCACAGTTTGGTCCACAGTTCACACCAGCTGTAGCACTTTAATATGATGGAACCGTATTTTCTGTGTTTGGGGTCATTCCATTTCTATAGAGCACATGTAAGCTCTCTGTAGTTTGGCAAACATTTTAAAGTGACTTAGAATTCTCTGTGACGGTTGCTTTGGATAAGTCCAAAGCATGCTCTATATGATTAATTTTCTGATGCTGTACTTCAGTGATCATAATCAGTTGCTCCCTCAATATTTACCAAATCTTCCCATTCATACAAAACACAACTTGTAAAATTTTAAGAAAAAACTCACAGGTGTTGTTTACGTATCAAATGTGATTAGAAAGAAACACAATGCTGTCTAATGCTGAGAACACTGTTTTAAAATTTACATTTTTCAGTTTTCTCTAGATGTCTCAGTTTGTTAGTAAACATTCTAAATTTATGTAGGAGGCTCATTTGTTTGTTGCTTATTCAATGATTTCTTTTCTTCTGCTTTAAAAGAAATATATAATCCCTCCTCCTAAGGATGGCTTCGATACAGAGGTTTTGATTTATTCAGAAGTAATGTTCCAGGTCTTATTTTAGCACTATTAGTTTTGTGTTATGTTGATACTAAAGTGCTTAATGGACATTGAACATTTTTTTTATATCTTGATTTAGCACTAATGATGGATTATTGCTGATCTGTGCAGCTTCAGGATTAAGTGTCGAAATTAGTCAACGCAAGCCTCAATATGTGAATAAAAAGGTTCATGACACTGTGTATTACCACCGTGCAGAAAGCATGTTCACAATCGCCCTCTCCTATGAAAGAACACAGCCATCACCTGAGGCTTTTGTTCAGGGAAGGGCAGGACTCAGGCTGGAGGCAAGGGGTCAAGGGTTAGACACTTGGTATGCTGGAGCGTATTCATTCAAAAACAACATCTGCGGGTAGTCATACTCAATTTCTAGTTAGGCTCTGGCACACAGTGACAAAGGCATTTGTTTAAAGATAAGAGTGACATACTCTTGGTAACTTAAGATGTGTCCCAATGAAAATGAGTGAAAACAAATATTATGACTTTGGAGCAATGTAATCTGTTCGACTTCTTTACTATGCATGCTCAAATACATTTGTTTAAACTTCACTTTGCATTGCTTTGTTTTTTATATAAAAACTCAAAGGGGCTTACAGAGCCACATATGCTATTTAAATGAACCTGGAATGTAGAGAGTATGTATGTATACCAACCCATCAAGCCTCATGATTTCCTTGGTTTGAAAGGACCATGTGATGCACAGTGTACTTATTATGAGTTAATTAAATGATAACATACCAAAGCAATTTTTATGGATACAAATAAAGCCTGTTTTAACAAAAAAGCATTGTATGATAAATGTAAAAAATCTATGGCTTGCTAGAGATGAAAATTAACTGCTTTTAAATGAACCAGCCTGTATCTAAAATTAAACTTCTGTCACTTTTACTAGAGGAAATAAAATTCCATGTGAGAGCTTTTTCAAAAGACCCTTTAATTACAGGAGGTTAATATTTCAATAATAGTATCAAGAATACAATAGCAATACATTCTCAGCAAGTAAGTACCCTTACTGTAAGAAAAATAAGGTTCAGTTATTCAGTCCTAAATTTGTATTGTGGGTTTTAATTATTATAAGGTTGTGCTGTATTCTGAATATTAAAGCAATTCACTAAGTCATCTTTGAAGATAAGCCTTGTTTAGAAAGCAAAACTTCAAGATGGAGGCTTTAGAGCCAAATCTTGAAGAATGGCACAGAGAATTAAGAAGTGGTGAAGTTCTGTACCCCTAGTTCACTCTCACCACCTCTTAATTTTTTTCACAATCAAGTGTCAGGTAATTATTTCCCATTTGTTCTTAGTTCCACACCACTGAAGATTCTTCCAATATTTCTAGTCATAGTCAAGGAATGATTTAGACTTAGATTTTTTTCTTTTTAACATTTGAGAATATATTCACGATCCAAAGTACTAACAGATCATTAAATAAGATCAGTTACTCCCCTCTCCACCCTGCTCTAAATCTGAGAACAGCTGTCCATCCAACAGACATTAGTTTGAGTATCCCAATAAATATATAATAAAAAAGAAAATCCAGATTTTTGTATTACAAAAGTTTCACTTACATTGTATTAGGAATAGTGTCAAGAATCAACAAATGGGATTCTATCAATTTAAAAAGCTTCTGCACAATAAATGAAACAACCGATATAACAAAGAGTACCTAGGGAATGGGAAATATTTTTTGACCATTATTTCCCAGACAGAGGACTAATATCTAAATTATATAAGGAACTCAAAAAAAATTGGACCCCCCCAATAAAACAATCAAATAATGAGCAACTATGAAAATGGGCAACCAAAATGAATAGACACTTTTCAGAAGTAGGTGACCAATACATACATGAAAAAATGTTCAACAGCACCAGCCATTACAGAAATGCAAATTAAAATCACACAGTGATTCCATCTTATTCCAGAAAGAATGGCTATCATCAATAAACCAAATAATAACAAATGCAGGTGAGGCTGTGGGGCAAAAAGGAACCCTTCTACACTGTTGATAGTAAATAAACATTACCTGCAAATATGTAGGTATTTTTCTGAATCACGGTAAAGTTTTACTTAGGTGAATTTTATTCATCAGGACTAATATGAACAATTACTTATAGTCCAAAATACAAATACTAGTCAAATATATATTTCCAATATTGAAGAACTCCTAAAACAAGTCTGCAAATACTGTGCTATACTTTTATCTTTATTAGCATTTGTCTTGCAAAGTCCATAATCCCAGTTTTTACAAGACATAAATATTTTCAACATTACTTGATATGCAAGTAGTTGTTTAGTGTATAGAAATACAGTACACAGCTGTATTTACACATATACCATACATATGTGATGCATATATATGCATATATCTCTGTAGACTATATATTATAGCTATGATAACCTATGGTATATATAGGTTTTGGTAACCCATGGTAAATATAGAGCTTTATATTTACAGTCAGTACAATAAATAACATCTATAATCTTTCAATGCATGTTGAATTAATAGCATCTTTCTATCCCGACAGAATATGAAAAGTATTTGAAGACTTAAGAATAAGTATGTGGTGTATTTTGAGTATCTATGTATTACATTATGAATACATGCTTAATTTCTTTTGATAAATCCTTGCTACACATCTACCCAACAATATAATTTCCCTTCTAAAAAGAAGGCAATTAGCTGGGAAATTTTCCATTAAGACTGATTTGATTATATACAAACTGATGCAAAATGCAAGTAACAGTGCTTCAAAATAAGTTTAGTCTTTCCTTTTATTGAAAAATACCCACAAAGAACTACGTCATGCTCAGTGGTAATTCTCACAGTGATTTCATCAATATAATACCTAAGAGAAGAGCAGCACCCGCAGTGAACAACGAAGACAACCAATTTCCTAAGTTAGAAAAATACTGTTCAGGATATAGTGAGAGAACTACCCTTTCCCCCTTGAACCAAGACATTCCCGGGGCAGCCCCAAACATCTGTTTACTTGCATTAAATTGTAGTCAATGTAAGTAATTTGTTGGAAATATTTTAAGCATAAAAGTCATATAAAATATCCCCATTTATTTTTATATACCATTAAAACATCTCTTCATCTTTCTTGACTCTGCTACATTTAAAAAAGGTGACTTACTTCGAGTTCACTGGATAAGAATCAGTAAGGAAAAACCAGAACGAATATCCAAAAATTTAATTCAAGCTTTGTTAGATTGTACGGATTCTGATGTCTCCTTCAGTTTCCTTCTAAAGAATGGACAAATTTGAAGCAATGCTCTCTGACAGGTCAAAGCTGTTCAGGCCAAATAGATATACTGATGCCCCATGCAGCGAATCTCTCCCATGGCCTCTTTCCTCTAAGTCTCTGTAATGGAACTGTCACTGGGGTCCCTACAAAAGAGAGCTAAGAAAAAACTCCTCCGCAAGAAGTGAAAAACAAAAAGGCTGTGTGAGAACACTGTCCTCCTCGGCCATTTCTGGCCCCTTTGAAAGTCGGCGTGAGTCTGTAAGCCATCCAGAAAACCAAGTAAACAATGAGCATGAAACATCGTTGGGGAATTCTTATCTACCAACAAATGAGTAAACCTGATAAATTGTACCCCTGATCTGATCAGGAAGAAAAGGGGCAATTAATAGTACACTTTCAAAGAAATACTCTTTAAATTTCCTTTTTGTATCAACATTTATTAGTTGCACCTATTAACAGGGTTCAATGTGATATCTTCATACAAGCATATAGTGTACACTGATCATATTAAAGTAAGGAAAGCAGCCAAAATCGACAATACATCAATTGTATTCAAATACTTTTTCTTTAGGTAAATTGCCTTTTGAAAAGCATGAGAAGTTTTTCATGTTTCCTTCTAAATAACCTCATTCATTAATTTTCTACAAAAGAAAAAATTTCTATCTGAGATTCTATCCTAATGACTCTGATCTTTTAAGTTACCACTGTATAAGGATAAAATTCTTTATCATAATTCATCAATTTTCCATGTAATAATCTCCTTATGTTACATAAATATTATTCTATTATCATTAATAGCTCTTACTGTCAGAAACAAAGAATACGAGTATATATCAAAACTATTCTCAGTGTTCTTGAGATACATTCCATTATTGCTTCTTAGCAGGTAAATTCTCATTTCTACTGAATAGGTTGATTACTTAAAAATACTCATTAAGGTCTCGTTCTGTACTGTGCCTTATGTGACTTAGAATAACTAGTCTAGACATAAGAATTTTTAAAAATCTTTCCAAGTGGTTCTATGTTGTATCCCAGGCTGAAAAACACTGTCCAAGAGGCCTAAGTCTGAGCAGTTTGGAGGCTTCCACAGAGTAGGAGACCATTGAGATAGACCCACAGATTGTACAGCCATCCGTCTCTGAATGAACCCAAACGCATCTGGTCTTGAATGCTCAGTATGGCTCGGGCTAATTAGTACTTGGAAGGGAGATAAATCTGAATAGAGAGTAGAAGTTTCATAGGGGTTGAGGAATGAAGAAAAAAGTATGAGAAGAAACAAGGAGGTTTGACCTACTACTAACTTTGGTAGGATGGGACCATTTGCTTTGGATAGGTAAGGAAGGAAGTGACCAGACCAAAGTTTGGTCAGGAGCACACTGCGAATAGACCTCCGAGCAATGGGGAGAAGTTGGAGTTTACTCATATAGTCAGGCAGAACCAATATATGTGAACTCTTTAAAGTAGCAAATATTGTGTGAGCTGACGTGTGTTTGAGAGGAGAAAAAGCTGCATTGTGGAAAATGTATTCTAGTGTGTTGTCAGTGTTTGCATAATTTGGGTAAGCACTTGATGAGATTCAGTGTGATAAAGATAGCTTATAATTACCCCAAAGTGACTTTCTCCATTATTTATTTGGATGACTAAATAAACATCATAATTTCTTGTGCACATTTGTAGTAAATGTACTACAAATATCATGCTAATTCTATGCCCAGAAGATAAAAATAATATCCTTGATTCAGAAGAACTTCAAACTGATTTCTTAGTATCAAAGAAGCAGAGAAGAGTTAAAGCACAGTGACTATAATATTTAGTACCAAGTGTCCTTGTTTAAAAAAAAATCAGTATTCACTCAATAGATGTGAATTAATTGACTAATCTATTCCAGCCATTATAGAGAATGTAGAGGGAATATACAAACAGGATGAGGGAACAAAATTAGACTAACTGAAGTAATAGTGCACAGTTTTGTACTGATGGTGTGATATAGATCACAAGTACAGGTACATCTCAATTAAAAACAAAAACTTCAGCAGCTAAAAAGCCTTCAGGGAGAACAAGAAAACATCTTGTTTTACTCCTAGGAGATGCTCAATAATAATTTGGTTAATGCTTACTGTATTATACATTATAAATATTCTGGTTATTTATTATTGAATGAGGCAATAAATGAAACTAGTCATAAAATCTGTTCAACAGTTGGTTAAATTTTGGGGTTAAGTGATGGTATAAGAAGGACATTTAAGATAAACAAAGAAAAAATACAATGTAGAGGTCTATGACAAACAAACCAAGAATCTTAGTTTGAATGCTATCAGAACCACTGAAGAAATGCGTTTTGGCTTTTTTTTTTTTTTTTGAGAAGACAAAATTTAAGACAAGAAAATACCTTCAAATATCTGAAAGAAACTTTAACTAGAAAACTCTATGACTTTCTAGAAAGGTGAATTAGGCCCAAGAACATGTACCACAGGGAATTATACTTTCATGTACACCGAAATGGTATCCTCTGATAATAATGTTTTAATCAGTTTTGGGTTCATTTAGAAGGTTAATTTGGAAAAGATTTTAATGGAGGAATTTCAAGCATAAAATAAGGATTATGCTAGAAGATTTCTAAAGTTTATTTCAACTCTTACAGCATAAGTACCAAATATTAGAATGTGTTTGACTTCCTTGGATAAATTTAAACCGAAAAACAATACAGACAACTTCTTCTGAGCATATCAATAATCTCAATGAAGAATGTCAGTATAGTAATTAAAAGCCAGAGATTCTCAGATTGAATTAAAAAATCACAATTCAACTAAGTGCTGCCTGTTAGAAACAGACTTGGGCAAAAATCGGTTATAATGTGAAAGAATGGGAAAATACATGTAATACTAACCCTAATATAAAGAAAAATGGAATGACTACCTTGCTATCAGACAGTGTAGATTTCAGAGTGAAGAATTTTACTAGGAACAAATAGCACAATTTGCAATAATAAAAGGATCAGTTCACCCAGAAAATATATAATTGCCCATCTGTTGTGAACCATTGACTTTGGTACAGTAGACAAATTTCTTGAAAGACAAAAACTGCTAAATCTCACCCTAAAAGAAATAGGGAACTTGATAGCTCTATGTCAATTAAATAAACAAATAAACTTATGATTGAAAGTATTTCCACAAAGAAAACCCCAGTTACCACTGGCCTCACTACTGAATTATACCAAACATTTAATGAAGAAATAATACAGGTTTAATAATACATAATTTTTTCTAGGAACTTGGTGATGGGGAATTACTTCCCAGCCATTCTATAAAGCCAGAATAATCCTCTACCAAAACTAAATACACAGAAAGGATTTTGAATATTACCATCATAAATAAATGATAAATGTTTGAGGTAATGGATATGTCAATTATCCAATCTTTACACTTCATATATATAATATATATATACATATATATATATATACAAAGATTAGATATATATATACTGAAGTATCAACTTGTACCCTATAAATATGTACAACTACTGTCTCAATTAAAATGAAAATATATATTTAACAAAGAAGAGAAAAGAGCATAAAAATCAATAAACAAATATTCTTAATGAACATAGATATAAAACTTCTGAACAAAATTTTAGTAAATGGATTTCAAGCATATTTTTAAAGGATAGTACATCACACCAGAGAGGGAGTTATCTCTGGAATACAAGGATGGTTTAACACTTGAAAATTAATTAGTGAATTCACCATATAGCACCAGATTGAAAAAGAAAAATCATAGGATCATCTCAAAGGATACAGAAGAAAGCACTTGAAATTCAGTGTCAATCCTGTTTTTAAAAACTCTTGAATGACTAATCAAAGAGAATGTCCTCAAATTAATAAACAGTATATACAAAGTGCCTACACTTAACATTTTATTTAAAAGTACAAACAGCTAATTCTTAGCCATGGCCAGTGCACGCCTGCAATCCCAGTACTCTATGAGATGGAGGAGGATGATTGCAAGTTTGAACCTGGCCTGGGCAGCTTAGTGACTTTAGAGAGCCTCTGCCTCAAAAATAAAAAATAAGAAAGAGCTGGGGAGGTAGCTAAGTGTGAAGGCCCCAGATTCAGTCCCTGTTACCTCAAAGACAAAACAAAACAAGCAAAAAAACCACTAAGCACTTTTCCCCTAAAATAACCTTATCAGTTGTCTTCACTTCTATTCAGCCTTTCACTAAGGTTGTAACCTGTGCAATAAAACAAATAAATACACAAATAGCATCCAGATTAGAAAGGAAAAAGTATGAATGTCTCTGTTTTCAAACATCATGATGAACTATAAAGAAAATTTGATGGAATCTACAAAATAACTACCAGAAATATGGAAATTAATGAGACTGCAGTAGACATGATCAATATAAAATACCCCGCAATGTATCTGTTTGCTAACAATGATCAATTGAACATGTTAAAAATATCATATAAAACTGCAAAAACATGAAATATTTGTGGAGAAATCTAAAAAAGTACAAATGCTGAAACAGCAGAACATTGCTGAAAGGAATTAAAAACTTAAACATAAGAGCAAGTAGATGATGCTCATTGATCAGATACTGTTAAAATGTCAATTCGCTTCAAATTGATAGATTCAATCCAATACAACCACTTTGGAAAATCAGTCTGGTGGTTTCTTTAAAAAAACAAAATGCATCTATCATATCTAGTCATTCTACTATGAGGCATTTATCCAACAGAAATTGCAAGCAAAAATTAATATTTCCATACAAATGCTTTACATGAATATACATGGAAGTTTTATTTTTAATAACTAAAACCTGGAAACAATCCAAATGTATATCAACCAATGAATGGATAGATGAACTATGGTGAGTTATATAGTGGAATACTGTACTATTCAGTAATGAAAAGGAATAAATTATTGATACATGAAATAACAGACGAATATCAAAATAATTATATGAAGGAAAAACTCATAAGACAATGAAATGAACATATTGTGAAACTTCAGTTATGTAAAATTCTAGAAAGTGTGAGCTAGACTTGAAATCCTTAGTTGCTCGGGGATGGGTGTGGTGGCATAGTCGCCAGAGGCAGAGTGAAGCAGCAGGACAGAGATACGGTGTGTATGTTACGTCAAACTGGATGGTTTAAATATGCACCATTATGAGGAAAACATTTTGTTTAAAGTTAAAGCAGCCAAATAAGTAGAAAGTAATTTCAAAATTTAAATATAGGGTTTGAGGATTTAGCTCAGTGGTAGAGCACTTTCCTAGAAAGTGTAAGGCCCTGAGTTCGATCCCCAGCATCCCCCCAAAAAAATTAAATATAATTATTTTCTTTCATGAGATATAAGATAGGACAGGATGCTTAGAGTAGAAAAGTAGCTTTACACTTGGTAGCAGACTCTCAGGAATGATCCTTGAACAGAGGCTGTGAGTGCTAGTAGCAGAAAGCATCTGCGTAGTCACCGGTCAAATCCTGGGTATGAATCCTGAGCCAAGTAGTGCAAGGCCTTTGCCTGGTCTTCTCAAACATATTACATGAAAACTCTCTCTCTCTCATTCTCTTTTAACCAACAAACATTCCAAGAACTGGGGTAGCATACTTGTTCATTGACATTTTCAAAATCCACTTATATTGGTCAGTGAGCTATTTTTTTTTGTTTTTTTTAAGGCTTTATATCTATGGATTGATGCTGTAATTTTTTTCAGTAGCAAAAATTCTGCAATAACACATCCTATGTGAATATGAATTAAGAGTTTGTGATTAACTTCCTTTTCCCATTCAATCCCACTCTTCAGTTCTGCAGGGTAGCAGGAGGTGGCATAAGGGAAGCTAAGAAAATGGGTACCAATAATTGCATCCTGTCAGACGATTCCTGCTATCAATATTTAAGGCAGAGATGACTGCCACCTGATGCTACTAACCACAGGAGGGAACACCACAGAGTTAGGTCAGAAAGGCAGAACTCCGAATTCCCAGTCACCTAGTCACTTTGATTAAAAATAATATAATTGTGCCTTTCGTGTATTAAATTTCTTACACCCCACTTCTGCAATTACAGGGGGATTTTCAGTACATAAGTAGAAATTATACATGTGCATGTAAATGGGTTTTAAAGTTTACCCTAGAATTTTTCTGTCAGTATTCGAAATATACTAATTAGGAATTAACACTATAGGGAGGATTCAGCATACATTTTATTATTTACTTATTCATTCATTTATTGTGGTGTTGAGGATTGAGCCCAGAGCCTTTTTACTAAGCTACACCCCTAGATGCACACACATACTTTTTTTTTTTTTTTGAGACAGGGTCTTGATAAATTGCCCACTGTGGACTGGAACTTATCTCCTAGAGTACAGGGATTACAGACATGCACCACCACTCCCAGCATCCTTGTACATTTTATAGTTATCAATAATGTACCAAGAGTGAACAAAATAGCATAGTACATGTATAAAATAAATTTTATTGATGGCTCATAGCAAACTACTCCATGGCACCAGTACCTTTACTGGTCAACCAGAAACATTTACTGTGGCCTTGGAAGTCTAAAGATACGATCTCTTGTTTTCATCTGAACCCCAGCTTCATGTCTGTCCCAGACCTGATTACGAGTTGGCACACTGCCATTACATTACAATCACATAATGACACAGGAACACCAGGGTTGTGTCCCATAGCGATGAGGAATGAAACTACTGATGGAGGAGATAGGGTGGGTACAAGCAAATTTATTTAAGAGATATAAAGGCAAGGAAGTAGAATTCCTGCTGGCCAGGAGGAGGTGCTTAGCGGGACACCCGTGAAGGCTCCTTGTCTAAGTTTTTTTTAAGAGGTTTAGAAGGGAGCTTGGGCCACTAAGTGATATACTGTCTACTCTATAGGAGATTGTGTACGTTTCAGGATCCAATCTATGTAGTGTTCATGAAGTGTCCATGCAGTGGCCATGTGCCTTTGAGCCAGTGGCCTGTCTGATCGTGCTCTGGGGAGGTCTCTGACAGCCATTAGACTCCAGTAAGATCCCTGGAAGGTTGTGACTCAGCAGACTCCATTTTGTGTTTCCTGACTCTATTTTGGGACTGCTTTCCTTACTGCCTAGTAGAATCCTAACTCCTGTCTCACTAATTGCTGTCTCGTTATGCTTTGGGGTGCATGTTACATGCGGTATGTTCTCCGAGGGCCTTTTTTTACCTGGTAGTAATAAAGCAGTGGCTTCTGTGATTAAATATGGAGGTTGGCCTGCTTTGGTTGCAGCATGCCAACTCTGTTCGATTCTTGGTGGAGGGAACATAGAGCCCCACCCGCATCTTCCTGTGAAACACCTCCTATGGGTGTTTCCCGCGTGAACCTGACCAGTGTTGCCTGATCAAATTGCCATTGGTCAGTTGGCAACACTGTTGACAGACCAGGTTCAGGTTTCTGGTTCACTCCTTTTAGGGCTATTAGAGCTCTTGCACCTTCTTCAAACATTCATTTTTGGTCTACATCATCTTAAATTGCCATGTTTAAACATTTTAGTAAGGATTGTTTGATTTGGGCTTTACTGTTCTGTCCTTTTTGAGCAATTTATTGTGTTAGTTTATGGGTGCTGGAGGCACCAAATTGTCTTGCAGTAGATTTATAAAGCCCTTCGATAAAATACTGTTTTGTACCCTGTAAATGCTTCAAAAGTAAGCAAACTGTGGCTTTGGCAGTTGGAAATAATCAATTCTCAAAATTGATGAAATGTTTATAGTGTGCAGTGGGTGATAGATTCTTGACTGGGTGCCTGGAGAAGCAATTCCCCGCCAGCGCTGCCGCCTCGTCACTCAGTTCCTCCACGGGGCCTTTGAAATACACGAGCTTCAGGCAGAGCTCCACTCACTCCCGTAAATGGCCCAGAACCTGGGCTTAGGTAACTCCTCCTGAGACCTCTTGTGCTTCACCATAAAAGTAAGCACAGGACTTTTCCTTGGTAGTTCTTCCACCCAGTGAGTACACTGTCTCTCAAATGTCGGGTGCTATTCTGTGGTGAGAATTCAGATATGCACCATGGGGTCAAAAGTCCCGCTTATCCTTTGCATTCTAGTTGGAAGAAAGGCAATAAGTGCTAGTAAATAAACTACTATTTTGTACCTGTGCATACAGAAGGAAAAGAGATAAACAGGGAAAGAGAATTGAATCTTCATACGGGGAGTTTACATTTTTCACTGACACCCAGGGAAGGCCTCAGTGTGAAGGTGGCTCGTGAGGAAAGGCCTTCGTGTTCGTAGGACTTGTCCAGAAAAGAAAGTGCTTGTGATTGCCGGAGAAGGGCGTTCCTCCAGAGTGTTTCTGAGGCCCTGCGGAACTCCCCGTGAGCTCTAATCTGCTCTTCGCGCTGAAAGCAGAGGTGGACATGACTTACCATCTATCTCCCGAGCACCCTTCTCAGAGTGAGGGCTGAACTCCCGGGCTTGCGTGCTTTCCACCTGCATCTGAGTCATTCGCCCATGTGTGTGGCTGTGATTTGAATGTGGTCCCCAAATGTCCTTGTGTCAGTAACTTACTCCCCAAATTAGTATGTTAAGTATATCTGTGGTGGGACTTTGGGGAGGAATTACGATTAGCTGAGGTCAGGATGGCCCCTGTGATGGTATTTTTGGCTTTCTACGAAGGGAGAGGCCTGAGCTAGTGAGCTCTGTCCCTGCGTGTATTGCCCTTTTGTTGTGTTATGATACAGCAAGCGGGCTCTCACCAGGTGCCGAGCAGGTGCAAGTGCCAAACTGTGGGATTTCCCAGCTTTTACAACCATGAGCCAAGTACTTCGTTATAGCAACAGAAGACAAACTAAGACATCTGCAACAGGAGACAACCTAAAGAGGCAACACAGGAAATAAAAGTAAATTTGTTTTAAAGGACACCAAGCTCCTTATGACAAAATGATAGATGAAAGTCTCTGGTGTAGTGTTTTTGCAGTCTGTTGATTTGGAGATGGCTGTTCGCAAGGAAAGATGAAGCAGAGACCATAGAACCCTGTTGGCTTTTCTTCAGAAGTTGACCCGTGATTAGGCAGTACCTGGGTGGCCGAAAGGCAAAGCAGTTACTCAATTTTAACGTAAACTTTATAAATATTTGGATTTCCCTAATAGCTGTCTATTGAGGGAACCGATGTTGATAATGATCAATAATACAGCACACTTACACATGTTTTTCTTCATTTAGGGCTACAACTAAATCTCAGTGTATGTTTTCATGGTTTGTTGCCACACGTTAATTAGTTCTTATTCTGTTTTATTGTTTTGTTTATTTCTTTCCCCTGACTAAATTGCTGAAAATTTGTCTCTAGCATGCAGACATTGAAATTTAGGGTAATTACATCACCATAGGTCAGAAAATAATTTGTCCTTTTATATTTAAATAAAGTAGATATTATTTATCTACTAAAAAATCCCGTAAGCAAATTATCATTATTTATTTAAACATTTTTTAAATTACTGTATTACCTTCCCAGAGCTGCCCTGATAAAGTGTCAGAAAGTGGTTGGTTTAAAACAACAGTAACTTATTATCTCACACTTCTGGACTTGAGAAGTCTGAATTCAAGTCCAGAGCCAAGCTCTCTCTGCAGGCTCTGGGAGGGGGGTACTTCTCTGCTTGCTCCTAACTTCTAGTGGTTACTGGAAGTCCTCGGCTTTGCTTTTTTTTTTTTTTCCAAGAACATGTATTGGTACATTGTATACATAGTGATCATATTCATCGTAGTTAATTTGTACCTGTACATGATACATCTTGATTCCCCCACCTTCTTCCCCACACCTCCCTTCCACTCCCCTTTCCTTCCCTATTTACAGTAGCTTTATTTACATTTTCCCCATTTTTTTCCTTTCTTTTCTTTTTCTTTTTCTTCTTTCCCCCCTCCTATCTTTCTAATTCTCCCCCCTATTGAATATTATCTTTCTTTTACTTAGCATCTATTATACTTTTTTGTCCTAATTTGTGCTTACAGTTTCTCATACCAGAGAAACAATTTGATATGTACTCATGAATGTTTGATTTATTTTATGTAAGAGTATGTTCTCAAGGTACGTCCATTTACCTATAAATATCTCAAGTTTATCCTTTTTATGGCAGAGTAATACTCCATTGTATACAAAAACCACATCTTCTTTAGCCATTCATTAGTTGTTGGGCGTGTGGGTTGTTTTCAAGACTTAGCTATTACAAAGTGTATTGCTATAAACGTGGCTGTACATATATCACTGTGGTACAATGTTTTTAATTCTTCTGGGAAGATACCAAGCAGAGGAATAGCTGAGTCAAATGGAACCTCCAGTTGTAGTTTTCTGAGGAATCTCCACACTGTTTTCCATGATGGTTGGACCAGCCTACATTCCCACCAACAGTGGAGGAGGGATCCTTTGTCCCCACAGCCCCACCAGCATTTGTTATTGGTTGATTTCTTGATGATAGCTGCTCTTTCTGGAGTGAGATGAAATCTTAGTATTGTTTTGATTTGCATCTCTCAAATGACCAGTGATGTTGAACATTTTTTCATATATTTGTTTGCCATTTGTATTTCTTCATCTGAGAAGTGTCTATTCATTTCAGATGCCCATTTTTGGATTGGGTCTTTAAATTTGAGGGGTCTGATTTTTTTTGAGTTCTTTATATACTCTAGATGTTAGACCTTTGTCTGAGGAATGGTTGGTAAAAATTTTTTCCCACTCTGTGGGTTTTCATGCCAAAATCAACACTCAAAAATCAATAGCATTTCTATATGCAAATAACAAACTCACTGAGAAATTAGGGAAGATACACCTTTCACAATAGCACCAGAAAAAAAAAAAAAGTGAAATACTTAGGAATCAGTCTTACAAAGCAAGTAAAAGATCTTTACAGTGAAAACTTGCCTTTGCTTGATTTGTGGATTGTTATCTCCCCTCTGTTGTCATGTGACATGTTCCCTTTATTTTCACTCCTCCCCCACCTCCTCCTCCTAGTCCTCTTTCTCCTTCTTTTTTCAGTACTGGAGACTGAACTCAGGGCCTTGCTACATCATTAGCCCTTAAAAAAGATATATATTTTTTTTAAGACAGAGTCCTTAGGCCTGGGGATTTAGCTCAGCAGTTAGAGTGCTTACCTTGCAAGCATAAGGCCCCGAGTTCGATCCCCAGGTTAAAAAAAAAAAAAAAAAAAAGACAGAGTCCTGCTAAAGTGCTGATTTGCCCAGACTAGGCTTGGAGTTGCAATCCTCCTACTTCAGTTTCCTAGAGTGATGGAATTATCAGCATGCTTTGCCGCACCCTCTTCTCCTGAAGATGCCAGTGGTGGTGGATTAGGGCCTGCCTTGAAGGCATATGACTTCATCTTAACTTGACATCTGTAAAGATGCTATTTCCAAACAAGATCACATTCATAGGTACTGGATGTTAGGACTACGACAGGTCTTTTCTCTGAATGTAATTAAACCCATAACAACTAGTATTTTAACTAATGACCTTATTTAACAAAAGACTATTGGGGGTTTTTAGAAAGGTCAAATATTTTAAGACCCTCAGTCATAGATAAGGGTGATTCTTTACTTTGAAATCCTTGGAGTTTGAATAAAGTTCATGCATCTTTGAACTGTAAAGATTTCCTTCATAAATGCCATCAATAGATTTAGGAGCTGTAATTCATCAGGCTGGTTGTATCCCTACATGAACTTTGGACAAACTGGAAAAGAAGCTGACTGTCTGAATACCAGAAGCTTAGCCAGCATCTGCTCTTAATAGAAATACAAAAGTTAAGAGAACTGCAAGGTAGCTTTCTTCAATAAAACCACATATTCTGTTTTACCTGTTTGCTCTGCCGAGACCTTAAATATGACTTTCTTATATGAATGACTTCTGTATTGATAATTGTTGAGATATATATATATATATATATATATAATTACTGATACGCTTACCAATATGAAATTGAAACTATGAATGTGAACCATGAATCTGTATGAATATGAATATGAAATTATGCAAGGAAATTTATTAGGTAGGCTTACAGGGTCAGAAGCAGGAGACTCCACAATGGCACTGGAGAGTGACAGGAGCCGGGAGCTGCTCAGTCCAGCAAGCCAAAAGCCTCGGAACAAGAAGAATCAAAGATGTAGCACCAGTCTGAGACAAAGGCCTGGATGCTCCCCGGACAGCCACAGGAAGGAACCTGAGTCTCATGTCCACAGCTGACGGCAGCAGCAAAAGATACAGCTGTGTGAGCAGATCTTTTCAAATACTGGCTGATTTCCTCCTTAGTCCCCTTTCACTCCATGTGGGCTACTAGCCTGTTGGATGGCACCACCCACAATCAGGGTGGACCTTCCAGGCCGAATTCCCTGGCCCACCTGGCAGTCTCCTCTGGACACACCCAGAAGTCAGCTTTACTAATCTGCCAGACAGCTCTTAATCCAGTTGAAGTTGACAGTCTCAATTAAGAGTCACAGGTTCCATAGGAATATGTAATTTCGAAATGGAAAGAAAATGAATTATTTGAGTGAATTGATTCATATTTTTCTTCCTTAATATGAAGCAATAATTAAGAGATAACAGGAATAGGTAAATAATTGTTGAACTGTGGGAAATATTTGTATGATTATGTAAAAGCTAAGATTTTTGTTTCCACCTGTTACAGTGAACCCTTAGGAAAATAAAGCAGAAATCGGACCACTGGGCTTTCCAGCTGATAGTGTACTCACATCTCCAGTTCTTCTGTCATTTGCATGCCAGTGGTGGGTGGACAGTAGTAGACATAGGAAAGCCCTGGGGCGGAGCTCAGAGGTAAGGCGGTGGCCTAGACCTCACGAGGTGCTGAGTACACTCCCCAGCACCACAGAAAAGGGGGTGGGGAGGGAGGGGCATGAAATGCTGGATTTGATCAGTGCACGCTGTATGCGTGTATGGAAATGTTACACTGAACCTCATCAATAGGTACCGTTAGTGTTTGTTTAATAAAAATGAAAGATGTTTTAAAAAAAGAAAGCTAGAAAATCCCTTCTCCAGCTTCAGCTTTCCCTACATCACAACCCAAGATGATTTGCCCACACTTGCAGTCTAGATTTCTTATCTAGAAACCGCAAACTTGTTTGCATTAGCTGTCAGTGAAGGATGCCCAGGGTCAATGAACACTTTTGTATGACTAAGCTTCTTAAAAACAATCAAAAAGGGTATAATTGTGTAGGACTGAGAAAAATTTCTGCAGGAGCTAACAGGGTTTTTGCTAGATTTCCAGCTTGACCTCCTTCCCTGGAGTTCACTTTTAAACCCTGACCCTCTTTTGCAGGGTACCCCCCCCTTCAAATCTAAGGGGGAATAGGCTGAATCAAACCCCAGGAAGCATGATCTTGGAAGGATGCCCTTGTATGGACCTAGGACAGATGTTCCTCCCTGGCGGTGTGACAGCAGCTGTTACTCAGTGACACTGAACTGAGAGCAGTGTGCAGACTTCGCAGAAACAGAAGTGTTTCTGCGCTTGTGATGGAGCTGACGGCTCAGAGGGAGAGGTCCAGTCTGGGGCCAGAAAGCATCTTACGGGAATTCCGAGGCTATTCTTTGCCCTCCTGAGTTTTTTCCTTGTTTTAGAACTGTCCAGAAAAGTGACCTCAAAGCCACAGTATATGACAGACAAGTCAGATAACAGATGGGATGTCTTATATTTGTTGTTCAGTTTGGATTTATAGATAGATGAGAGAAAGAGACAGAGACAGAGAGATAGAGACAGAGATTTTCTGGTTGTCAAAATGTTCTAGAGAATCAGGCTGAGCATTGGAAGAAGTTTTTGTTGCCTTTCACCCACAAAGGTGTGTTTCTAATTCCTGTTGCAAGTCCGGATGAAATCTTTCACGCACATTTGTGCCTGGTGGCACAGTTTGAGCCCAACCTGGAGACTGCAGCAGGACCTTGTCTCAAACAAAAACAAAAAAGCACCACTTAACTCAGGGTGTCACTTCACTTCCAGATTTTAACACTGCCAGAGAATCTTATCCTTGGACAACTTTTATTTTTCAAGAATTCATCGATTCTTTTCACTGAGGCCAGTACTCTTTTTACATTTCTTCAGTTTTCCAGAAATGTGGGCTGTCTACAAAGCACACAGTTCACACCCACCGGGGTATGAGAAGTTCTACCCAACCCCCTTCCCCTGGCCCCCAGCTTCCCACACCCTCCAGAAATTTCCCTGGCACCCTGGGATCTGGGATGGATTTTGAAAAGCTAGATTTGAGGCAAGAACAGTTGCTCACTATTCAGAATTTATTTTCTGATATCAAATATAGTAACATAACAAATTTACCCAAAAATAAACACAGCTTTTTATGTTATCAAATAGAGCTCATGTGTAAAAGTAAACACTAAACAAAATTTTATGTTAGGCAAAATTCATAACTCTCTTTTATTGTCAGTTCCAGAAATAGCTTCTTTGAAATCACAAATGTGAGATTGCCTGATTTTTGTATTTTTATATGAGAGTGGTATATATTCTCAGAAAGGAGCCATTTGTGGTCATTTTTATTCAGATTTAAAGAACAATTTCCAATACAGAAATTGTCCATTGTATGGAATGTGTGCTTTCTATTAGTCTTAGCTTCAGAGGGTATTTTTCAAAGTGCAATAAATGCTAGCTTAGGGATCTCAGCAAAAGGTACAGATGAGAGACTGAGAGGTCATAGCAGTTCTGAATATATTTTGAAATTATTTCTCTTTGCTACTGATTGTTTTAACAAGGATTGGAGGACAAAAACATTCACCTAGCAGAATTGGCCTCACAGGTAAATGTTCGTACTTTTAGAAACAATGATTTTGAAATCTTTAGAGACTGAGCATCTTCAGTGTTTTGCAGATTCTCTGAACTAACATTGGGCTTTAAAGGCCTAAGTTTGTGTAGGTTCTCAGGAACATTGTTTTAAAATTCACATTAAAGAAGAACCTGTGAGGGAGCAAGAGTGTCCCAGATGAAAACTCCTTTCCATGATATTATAACTGCCTTAATTTATAAGGCTGAGAATTTCATCAACTAAAAATCATAACCGAAGTTGTAAAACACCTGAATATCCATTTAGAGACCACATTATGTTGCCTTGGGTGATGATGTAAAGATAAGAGCTTTTGTTACCTATTGTAAAAGCTACTGAAATAGAAACTTAAGTAGAAGGTTATTTATCAAGGAGCTGTAAATCGCAGTTCAGGATTAAGTTGGGCAACATCTTTTTCTTCCCCCTTTGGTTTCACTTTTATGGCATTTCTTCCATACAGACACTTACAGGTGACATATATGTCATCATTCCAAATAGGACCCGAGGCCTGACCTTTTACTGTTCATTTGACACTACTGGTTCAGCGGTCCAAACCATCCTGTGCTATTAGGTTTTGTCACTGATAGCAGAAAAGTAGCCACTTTGTTTCTCTTCACTGTCGCTCTTTGATTTCTTTCCTCTTTTAGAGGATTTATACAGAAATCTGCTGCCCAGCAGCATAAACATCATCGCGTCTGTTGAATAATTTGAATTCTTCTTCCTCAGGGAGTCTTGATGGTCTTTCATACTAAGGAACTTGACTAAAAATGTCAGTTTCACTCTCTGAGCATTTTTTTTAGATTTTTATTATAATTTATGAAAAATTACACAAACTTACAGGCCATTACAAAAGCTTACAGACCATAATACATTGTGCCTTTTGCTTATGACAGTGAGCAATGCAAACAACCACATAAATGAAGCAGTAAGTCACAACTACATAAAGTTACTATAGTACCCAGTGTATGTGTCACTGATTTAAATTTGGGTTATTAGGTTCTTATTTTTAAGATATCATTATTCCTCTGGATTCCCATTCCCCTGCCCCTTTGCCCTCTTCTTGTTCCATTGAACCCTTCGTCAATTAGCTTATATCTAACACTTCGTCTTTTTGTATCCATTGTTTACTCTTTTCTTTTGTTTGTATTTTACCTCACTAAGTGAGGGATACCATACAGTATTCCAGCTTGCAAGTCTGGTTTATTTCACTCAACATTATATTTTCCAGGTCCATTCATTTTCCTACAAATGACTCTAGTTTGTCATTCTTTATAGCTGAATAGTATTCCATTATGTATAGATACCACATTTTGTTTATCCAGCTATCTATTGATTATGCTGCTATAAACATTGTTGTGCAAGTATCTTTGTAGTATGATGTCTCTAGCTCTTCAGGAAAGACACCTAGTAGGGGAATGGCTGGGCCATATGGGATTTCTACTTTCAGACTCTTGAGAAATCTCCATACTGATTTCCATAATGGTTGTACTAGTTTGCATACCCACCAACAGTGTAGGAGGGTTCCCTTCTCACCACAGCCCCGTCAGCATTTGTTATTGTTTGACTTCCTAATGATTGCTATTCTTTCTGGGGTAAGGTGGAATCTTAGAGTTATTTTAATTTGCATTTCTCTAATAGCCATAGATGCTGAACATTTTTTCATATGTTTCTTGGCCATTTGTATTTCTTCCACTGTGAAATATCTGTTCATTTCTCTGGCACATTTCCTGAGTGGGTCATTGATTTTAGGTAGTTTAATTTTTTTGAGTTCTTTGTATATTTTAGCTATTAGTCTTCTGTCTGAGGAGTAGCCAGCAAAGATTTTTTCCCATTCTGTGGGTTTCTCTTCACCCTCCTAACAGACTCTTCTGCTGTACAGAAACTCTTTAGTCTAATGTAGTCCCATTTGTTGATTCTTGTTGCATTCTTAAGAGAAAGTGTCAGTCCCTAAGTTCTTGAAGTGGATACAATTAGCTTTATCAAAACTTTTCACATTTTCCTTTAAGAATACTCTAAAACAAAAGAAATAATTTGGTGGGAAAATGCTGTTGTCAAACCTACCATCTTGGGCATCTCTGAAGGTGCTTGTTAAAGTAGCACCCCAGAGAAGTGTTAGAAATAGGTGTGTTATACACAAAGTATTTTTGGAAGATCACAGAATAACATGTTCATAAGAAATACCAGAATTTTTGCAAAGCTTCTTAAAGCAGAGATCTGTAAAGGAATCTTGTTGTGATAAAGGAAAGCCTAAATTCACCTTTGCTTATTCATTAGTTTTAGTGTGTGAATCCAAGGCTTTTCAATGCAACTTTTCAGGTTATATAATTTTTGTAAAACTAACTCTCAGAGAGAGAAAATTGGTTATTTTATTAATCTTACTGAATTCTACATCTGTCTAGCTGCAATATTTGAAACCTCCTAACCTTGAAATGCTGTGTGTTCTGTATAATTGCCTATTTACTGGGCCTGATAATGTACAATAAACAAACAAAGGCTTCCACTCAAAACTTTTGGAGGAAACAACTTAAAAATGGGTTTCTTTATTGCAGAGATTCTTTCAGCGTCTATGTTGTGTTGGTGTGTATCATAAAGCTGCACTCGGAGAATTCAATATATCGCTTTCCAAACGTATTTCATCAGGAAGCAGTTGGCTGGGTGGCCATTCCTGAGTTCTAAGGCCTGAATTTTGTACATTCTACTTTCCTCTTTGAAGTAAACTGACACTGAGACTTGGTGAAAGGCATGTCGAGACTTATTACACAGACTATGGAGTGTATGGTCCATATATTATGGACACAGACTCTGGTCTGCGTGGCCAGGATGGGAGAAGACAGAGACCGAACAGAACACAAGGAGAAAGATTAAAGACTGATCGACCTGCAATCTGGTCATCTGATTGTTTGCACCTAGGCATCGTGTAACATTTGGCCGCACAGCCATAATACACTGGTGCATTTCGCCTTCCTAGTACATTGTTAGGTTTAGGGCATCTCCATTCTAGTGCCTGGTGTTAGTAATTGCTGGGTAGAATCACATATGCGTGAATGAATGCCTCAAAGACTCTCTTTTCCCCTTTTCTGTGCATGTTTTCCTGATATTTTCTGAAATGGTTTCACATGAGAGGCTGTCTTCAGAGACCCAGGGATGCCGACTAAGGGTAATTATTATGACTATTTTCAAGGCTGAGACTTCAGTGTCTATCTTGGAAGGGAGGATAACAAGACAACAAGAAAACTCTCTTTCATTGTGTTTTGCTGAAACCTAGTATGTTTTGAGCATAAAAATACACACAAACAGGTAAGTAAATAGCTGATTGTCAATTCTAAGCAATGATACATTAATGCCTATTGATATTCTATTAGTCTAAAAAGAAGAAACATTTTCCAAAACAGACAATATTTCAATAATAGGTATAATAGAACAATATATTTTAAAGCTTTAATTGAGTTCTAACTCTGATTTTTCATTATAATAATAAAACATTCACAGCCTTAATAGGTATGACATTAAAAGAATAAGATTCAAAGGTTTACAATTATATTATTTTAATGTTTATTTTTAAATTGTCATGGTTTCTTGGTGAGCTGAGTTTTTTTCCTGATAATCTATTTCCAAGAACTTAAATATACAAGTGTACATCTCTATCTGCATGCACATATACACATGGTTACATTTGTCTTGTGTTGATCAGTTTTTAAGTCATCCACTACCAAGCAGAAATGTGAGTGAGTAGGCTAATTTCTTGAATTGCCATCTCTGAATAGTCTGAAAATTAGTTACATAGGAAGGACACATTTCCTCTGCCAGAAACCAACAATATCTGTAGTTATAATGGAAAAGAGGAGTTTCTTCAGGGAGACAGATAAAACATCAAGACAATTGGAAAATGTTTAGAATGTAATGAACAAGGTACAAAACTCTATGAGCAATGAGTACCCAAGTGGAAGAAAGAAGAAGTGTACCCAGATGCTAATGGATTAAGATTATCATTGGCTGAGGGGCTATGGACAATTTTAATTATATTCTTTATACTAACTCCTATGTTCTAAATTTCTACAATAAGAAAACAAATGCTTTGAAAGAATATAGGACTCTTTCCTTTCTTCACTCAATTTCATACCTTCCTCTTCCAACCAGGCAAAAAGACAGGAAGCCCACTGCACATAACTAGAGGTATTTATGCACTTGTGGTGAGGCAGAGTCTGGCTAAAATAATTTTAAAGGGACACCAAATACTCTGTAGATGCACAAGCTAAAAGGGTGCATTCTGTCAATTTGATCTTATTGGGCTTATTTCCTACAAATGCATATGACTTGAATTTCCATTAAAATATATAGTTCATGCAGGGCTGTTAAAAAGGGAACTGAGTTATTATCCAGTATGAGAGAGTATGTATGGAAAAGAAAGTTGTATGGAGGGAATGCTAAATAGCAATGACTTTATGAATACTAAGATCCAAGTTGGGAAAAAAATCATTTTACTATCTCTCTGTACAGATGACAGTGAACTATAGTTTATAAACAAACTGCTGTTGGCCTTATGACAGTAAAACACTTTGCCAAATATTTTTTCATATGTGTATGTGATCTATCCGGCTGCATTCTACTGATGTACATCTAGTCTTATGCATTTTCTCATAACTGTGGCCAAGTAGCTATACTTTAGTGTATTTGTTAGGTGTTGTTTTTTAATTTAATACTGATGATGTTTTTATATTTTATGCTCTAAATTATGGCCACCAGTGAACATTTATGGTAGAGCGAAAAATATCTTCAGATTTGCTGAAATATTTGAAAATCTCCTATGAAATGTAGGCAGAAAGATTTTATTTAAAGTTTTACAAATAAGATGTAAAATGTCTTTTTATGAGAAGTTTTTTGTTTATTTTTATTAGTACATGTCTGTAGTACATAATTATAACATTTATCAGGAGTAGTTGGTGCATGTATATAATATCTCTTATTTTTTTTGTCCCCCTCCGCACCCATCCCTCCCTGCTCCTTCCATTTCTTGGTCCCTTTCTTATTTACAAAAGCCCTATTTCCATGTTTTCCTTTTAATTCATTTTTAGCCCCCTTTCTCTTTCTCTCCTTCTCTCTCGCTTTTACGCTCTCTCTCTCTCCTCCTTCCATCTCTTTTCTCCTTGTCATTTAAAAAAGATCTCCTTACGTCCTGTTATCTATCCTTTATTCTGCACTTTATTTATATTTTGGGTTTCTCATACAAGAGAAACCCTGTGGTATTTAAGCTTCTGCATCTGATTTATTTCACTTAATATGTAAAATGCCTTTTAAAGAAGTTCATGGTAAGGCTAATGCATTTGTGGTGAGAGAGAAAGATTTCCATTTTTGAAAAGAAAATTTATTAAGTTTTACTGTTGCTGACTCTGCCTCTTCGCTCTCACAACCATTTTGTGTCTTGAGATGCAATCAGCAGAGGCCAAGGGGACCCCTCTCTGTTGTCTGTGAGATACATGGCATACCATCGATTTTTAAAAATAATGTTAAGAGATTATAGCTGTAGTATGCACGTTAGATCCCTAATGCCAGAGGAAGACTGGTCCTTCTAGTGTGCTTTTAAGTTTAGGTTCCAATGACCTCAGTGTTATAATTCCAGGGGATCCCGTGGGATTTAGCCCTGAAAGGACAATGACCCAATAGTTAGCCTAAGATACTGTTGGCTGAATATTTGATGTCTTTCCTACTCCTAAAAAATAATTCTAAACCCTTGAGGGTACTCCCATACTAAAAAAAACAAGCCTAGAATATGAAGCAAAAGATTCTTCATCATTGCCAGTGCATTTAATGTTTAAAATTTACTTACCTTAGTCTTTAGTGCAAATTCTTTATATCAAGTGTAGCAAGGAAGTTGGAAAGAATATGAATTACTTATTTGTATAGGATTTTGACTACAAGTAGAAATGTCATTAGAAAACTTATTTTGGAACAGATTGATTTGCATTTGCAGCTATTCAAAGCCAAAAGAATTTTGGGCAGATGAAGGTGAACATGTAGGAAAAATTCCTTCTACTGAAGTGTGCTTGTAAGTTCTTTCAGATGGCTTCTTGGGTTATATAAATTTAGTTTGAGGTCATTATATGGATAATTTGTTACTAAGTAGTTTGTCAGGTTACGAGACATTAATCTTCCAATAGGTCTTTAATTAGGACAGATGCACTAAATAATTCATAGCAAGTCTTGGCCTGGAAACATTTATAATACTCAATTATACCATTTTACAGGCAATGGCAAATTGTTTTTGTGTAGTCTGGAAATTGTGGGACTTAATTAATTACCTTCAATGTTTTAGACATCTGCTCTGCACTCTTTTAAATGCATTAAATTGGCGACTCATGAAATGGCTAAAAATAGAGTTCAAATTCCCCAGATGGGAAAGGGTGAAGATCAACTATGATGGAGAGGAAAGCCACTCGGTAGTATACTGGAAATATGAAACCAAGTTATATATCCTGCAACATTTGGCTTAGAGAGCTCCTATGTGTGTGGTAATTATTTTTTTAAAGAATGAGAATTTTACATGTTTTATAAAAGCATTAACTTGCTGTTAAATACATTTCTTCCCTGGTTCCCTAAGACAGGCTGCACGAAACCAATCGAGAAACCAGGCAGTGTACAGTGTAAAACACGTATCAGTCTCTGTCGTGTAAACACCTCTGAATGAAATTGATTTCTACACAAACATATAACTTTGCTCCTCTAAGTTGTATCAAAGACGTGACCAAAATAAGTACTCTGGAAGTATTTGCAAAAGCATTTTCATGTCATAGATCTTCAAGTGAAGGAAAGGAGAATTAAGAGCTTATTTCATTTGTAATTAGATCACAGAAAACAGATGGTGATGGCTTTGCAGTGCGTAAGGGGATGTGACCATTTAAGTAAACAAAGAAAGAAAGAATGTTCGTTTCATTTCTCATCCTAGAAATTCCGCCAAGAAATATACTGTAAGGATCTGCTCTTTCATAGTATGTGAGTCAATTACAAAGGAACTAAGCACACTCTGAAAGTTCTAAATAGGGTCAATTTGCAGATACAGGGGTCACACTTACTCTTAGAGTTAAGCATCCAGTTGTGGGCCCGGAATAGAGCAGCCTCTGGGCTGGGAGCCCAGATCTCTTCAACTTTCTGGGAAGATACTTCTCTTACGTCTCTGCCCTTCCTCTAGAGCCTCAGGGAGATGTGGTTGTCCATGTGGATGTAGTTTCCAGGTCCTGGCCCCAAAGCAGTTAGGCTGGGATCAGGGTCAAGGCAGAAATGTTTCCTATTTCCTTTTCCTGAACAGGAAAAGGAGCAGTGCAGTTGAACACCCATATACATGCTCAGTGGGTGAACCAAGCATTGCTGCCAAATCACTCAGAATCTAGATGAGCACTACCTGGCAGAAATACAGTGAAAGTACATATAATCTTAATATTTTCTTAGAGCCACATTTTAAAAAGTAAAAAGAAACAAATCCAACAGATCCAATTAGCTTCCCTAACATATTTAATGTGAGACACACAAATTAACATTTTTACTTGTAATCAATATGAGAATTATTAATGTGATATTGTATTTTTTAGTACTGTATGTTAATCAGCTTTTCATTACTGTGACCAAATACCTGACAGACACAATGTAAAGGAGGGAGGTTTGTTTGGGATCATGGTTTCAGAGGTTTCAGTCCATGGTAAGCTGGCTCCAGGGCAGAAACCTAATAGCAGAAGAGCATGGAGTAGGAAAGTTGCTAACCTCATGGCACCCAGGAAGCAGAGTAAATGAGCGAGAGAGAGAGGTGGGGTCTGGGGACAGGCTATACCCTTCAAAGACATGCCAGCCATCTGGCCTCCAGCTGGGCCCAACCTCCTAATAGCCCATTCAGCCATAAAATCACTACTTAGAAGATCAATGGCCTCATGATCCAGTCCACCCTCTCTAGACTCCTGCTCTGAATCTTGCTGTATTGGGGATCAAGCCCTCAGTTCATAAGTCTTTGGGGGACACCTCATAGTTAAATCATAACATGTTAAATCTGCAGACTCCAGTGTGTATCTTATACTCTTAGCACATCTCAGCTTGACCAAGCTGCCTTTCAAGTGCTCAGTGACTCACTGTGGCCAGTGACTACCATCTTGGACAGTGTAGCTCTGGATAATAAGCAGAATAACAAAGTACATTCCCAACTGCAGTGAGGAGAGCAAGTTAGCGCATATAAAACTCCACGGTATGGGCCTAGCACAGTGCCTGGAAGATATTGTTAAAAGAGGAGTTGGGGATTTAGCTCAAGTGGTAGAGTGCTTGCCCAGCAAGAGCAAGGCCCCGAGTTCAATCCTAGCACCAAAAAAGAAGAAAAAGAAAAAAAAGAAAACCTTTAGACAAATTAAATACAGCAGAGATTATTTGAACAAAGAACAATTCATGAATCTGAGACAACTGAGAAGACGAGAGATTCAGAGTGTTCTTCCATTAACAAAGATGGGCAGTATTTATACACAGAAAAGGAAATGACATACAGAAGCAGCCTGATTACTCAGCATTTGCCTTATATGAGAATAGTCTAATCAGATGGCAGCCTGTGATTGGCTGGAGCCCAGCTACTGTCACTAGCTGAGACAATCACAAGAATGTACTTATTTTTTCTTCTTCACTTCTGCTCTGTCCTGAATGTGTGGTCTGGTAATTTTCCCTGGTCTGAAGTTCAGATTGTATTCTTTCCTTAAAAGTTAGAAAATATCTATGGAGCACCTGGTGTGTTGAGAAATCAACATGTAAGATTATTATTGGAGATTGGATCTAAAATGCCCCCAAAAGGCTCGTGTGTTGGGAGCATGGTCCTGATGCAGTGGTGTGCAGAGGCGGGGCTTTTGGGAACTGACTGCATCATAACTTCATCCAGTGGAGTGATCTATGTCCTCATTAGGAGGTGGGCTTAACCAGGTGAAGCAGATCTAGGGGTTCATGGCTTTGAAGGGCATATTTTATAGAGGGCTTTTCCTCTCTGGCTCTTTCCTTCTCTCTCTGCTTCCTGCCTGCCATAATGTGAGCAGTTTTCCTCCAGCACACCCTGCTGTCATGATGTTTCTGCCTCCCCACAGGCCTAAAAGCAGTGGTGCCAGCTTACCATGGACCAAAATCTCTGAAACCATGACCCAAATAAACCGTCCCTCTCTTAGGTTGATTTGAGGTGTCCTCAAGAAGTTTAGAGCTTGCTAAAGAGAATATTGTAAAAACAATTTTGATATCACAGATAAGCTATTGTACATACTAAAGGAAAAATAAAGTGTTTCTGTAGCATAGAAATGAGCAACCTTAATCCTTCTATCTTAGAGACAGGGAATGTGGGTGGGTGAAAATGAGAGAAATCTTCTCAGAATACAAAGTTGGAACTTAACAGATGGGTGAGATTCTCTTACCCTCTCTATTTTGTTTGTTAAATTTGACCTAAATGTGCCTCTGTAGTTGCAAACTGAAACCTAATTTAACATGTAAACAAATTATAAATAAATGTAGTGGATTTTTTAAAGAATTATTGATATCAAAAAGAATATACTTATTCTTAAGGATAGACTAAAATCTATACAAATTCACTGCAGCTGTCTGGCCTTGATGTTATTAGATTGTTGTTTGAGGCTAATTTTCCCACTGAAATGATAAACCAGACTAGACAAATCTCTAAGAGTCAACCTTGTTTTAAAAATTACCTAAGAGGTCTTCAAAATAAAAGAGGCAAAGAAAGAGATTCAAAGGTGAGAAAAGTTAGGAATTTTATTTATCCTTGTTCAGTTCATCAGAAAAGTAAAATATACAGTACAATAACAGTTTGTTCCCTGGGTACAAAGAGTAGTTTATTTCTTATCTACAGAGCTATCTAGAACCCTGAACAGTTCATCTTGTTCCCCACCTGATCCTGTTCCATAGAATGGCAAGGCAGCAATATTAAGAATAGGCACAACTGATCATATAATTTAAAAAAATGTGTCAGCTTATTCCAGTTTTCTCTTAGACTTTCTTCTCTTACTGAAATTCCTCCCGAGATACAAATCATATTTTCATGAGGTCACCCAGTTGTTTCTAATAAAATGAATTAAACATGTAACTGTTTTTTCCCTAAGTGATTAAGGAAAGAAATTTAACTCTCATAAAAATTTTAAATACATATAAGTAAAGTTATTTAACTCTAATAAGGATCAAAGCCTTCTAATTAAGTATAGAAGGGAAGAATACTATAATCTTACTTGCTAAGAAGATTGAGCTTTTCCCCAGAATAAAATGACTGTATTCTGATCGACAGTAATCATCAACCCTTACTGGGAATACACTATACGTGGGGCCCTGGGCATCCCAATAAAGGAAAGTTAGGATTTTTCTTTTACAAATGAGGAAACAACATGTTAGAAGTTTGGATTGCTACAACAGATTTCTCCTCGGAAGAGACAGAAACTGGATTTGAATCCAGGCGTGTACCTCTCTGCTGCTTTCCCCAGATGGAGTGTGGAATGAAGATCCGTGGGGTCTGACTTGGCACTCATGGGCTTTCCTACCTCATGGTCCCTGATGGAAGACAGATGAAGAAAATCCCTTTCCCATCACCTATACTCAGTCTGGTGACTGCATTCAGTCACAAGGGCCAAACAAGAAGCAGAGCTTGAGTCAGTACAACCTGGCACCATACTGAAAAGAACTAACCCAGAGTGGAAATTCTGCTCCCCACCAAGTCTCATAGCTCCACTAGAACAGGAAGTGTGTCTAATTTTTAAATTTTTCTTTGACATATTTTCTTTAATCAACTTCAGTGCCAGGCATAATACCTTGCATAAGTGCAAAATCAACAAATTTTTGCTAACTGACTGATCCATGCCTTATACCATTTTCTTTAATAATGCACCCATAAATATTTTTTGAAAATAGTTATATATCGAAAACATAAAAGAACAAATTAACATATTTATGTGGGAACTATTCTATGTTGTTATTTGACTTAGTTCAAGGTTTTTCTGAAAAAATGTTGCTATTAATTTTAATGTCAGTTTCATAAAAAGAAGACAATGAATAACCCAAGACATACACATGAAATTCTTTTAAAATACCCATGCATGGTGCTGGGGATTTAGCTCAGTGATTAGAGTGCTTGCCTTGTAAGCACAAGAGCCTGAGTTCAATCCCCAGCACCACCAAAAAAAAAAAACCAAACAAAAAAAAAACTTTAAAATACCCATGCACATGATGTAGGAAGGTTTTTTTTTTTGTGTGTGTATATTACTGTGCTATTACCGATAGTATTTTGTTATTATAACGGATTATTCATTAAAAGGATACATTTTCTATTAAATGGTTCTAATTTTATAACTAGAGAGATTTAAAGTACTTGAGGTAAAATAATGACTCACTGCTTAATTTGGCTTCCTTCCCCTGTAGTTACAAATTCAATACTTTCTTTTATCAGATTTGTCTTTATTTCTTTATTAATTGAACTAGCTGCCGTAGTTTCCATGAGGAGATTCTGTTCATGTTCTATACCTTCTGGAAGGTTAGGAAGTGTTTTATGATGCATCATCAATGTTGTTTCAAAATCCTCAAATTAGCAGTAGGGTTATATACAAGAAACAGTGAATTGTTCAGTGTTACAGTCTCTTGAGAACAACTATCAAGAGTTACTGCATTTATTAAAAATGTGCTACATATATATTGAGACTCTAGCTCAGCTGCTGTCGGCTGCTAGAGAATAGTCTCCTACACTCACTTTCCAAAAAGACTTTCGGCAATGCGTAGCAGGAATAAAAGCCTTTTTCCTAGGGCAGGAAAAATGTCTGATTTGCTTTATTTTTCATAACCATGGGCTTCTCAGTTCAGTCATTACCTAAATATTGTGTACTAACACTTAAATCTGCATAATTTCATAATAGATCTTGGATTTCTTTATTCCATTATTGATCTAAAATGTCTCCAGCTCTCTTGGGTGACGGAAGAACATGTCCATGTGTTGCATCAGATAATTCCTATTATTGAAAAGCTGTGTTCAATCTCAGATGACCTTTTCTTGTATTTATTGTCAAGCTAGCTTTACAGCCCACATTAAATGGAAGCTTTTGTGCGAGACTGAAAAGCGCATTGCCGCGCGGGGAATGGCGCTCACGGTGTTTGCTCAGGGCAGCCGGTTCTGCAGACGGCTTGGGTGGGAGCCCGGGCATTCGCTGCTTCTTGTTAAGTCCTCAGCAAAAGCAAGGCATGTGTCTTCATTTGGACCCTCAGGAAAGATGCAGAAGTACTTTTGCAAAGAAAAGGCCTGTTAAGAGGGCTCCTTGGTCTAGCAGTGAGCTTTAGGATACAGCACGTCTGGGAAATGTTGATGGAGAATTTTCTGTTGTGGAAGGGGTCTGCAAGGACAGTGGGACTTTTCACAAAAGATAAATTTGATAATATTTAGCATTTGATTATACATTAAGTGATTTTTTATGATTTTCCATGTGTGTAGTGACAGATTTAGTATCTTGGATTTGGGCAAAACTTTGAGAATGACCTAACGTTTATGGTAAAAGATGTCCCTTCTGTTACCTTCTGTTTCTCCCATGCCACTATTTTTCTCAAGCATAGTTTGTTCATCTACTTACCTTTTCAAGTTTGGGTTTGCATTAGAAGTTAATTTTTAAGTTCTTCTTTATTTAAAATAATAAATCATAATTTTCAAATTCCCCCATGGTAACAATGTGAATTTCTCCAATTTTAACACTAGTTTTAGACTGGTCATATTTACTCTGGCTTACCTGTTGCACTAATTATTTTCCCCTCAGATCAAACAACTTCACTTGAGAAGTGTGAATTATGTGATTAGGTTGCCAGGTTCTGCTAAACCCACTAGACTCGTAGATACTGAAAATACTGTAGTACAGTGACGTCCACCAGTCACAGGACTGACCAGGGACTGGCCCGTTTAGTTTACTGAGGGTTGAGACCTTAACGTGTCCACAAGTGTAACCTTTCCAGATATGTCAGGCAGCTATATCTAATGTTTTTGCAGCCTTCTCCTTCTCTTCCATTGTCTTGTGACCGAGCCGCCTGTTTTAGACCACTGGAAGGTCTGAGGGTCACTTTCCTGGCCGTGAGTCCTGTGCATTCTAAGCTCCGACGCTTGGGTGGACACCCTGCTACTGCCTTCTTGAATTCCCTAGTAATTTTAAACAAGGGCCTTGCATTTCCATTGTGCTCTGCACCCTACCTTCTTCCCTCCTGCTCCTGGGAGGGAAGGAGATATGAGGATCTGTTATTGTAGCATATTATTCATTAAAAGTAGACATTTTCTACTAAATGGTTCACTCCATCATTGTGGCATTAGTTTTGGAGTAATTAGTCCCTAATCTCTATACCAAAAACATGTCAGTGAACATTTATGCCACAAGAACATGCTAAACGTTGTAGATTCCTCAATACAGGTTGATCACATTCTCATGCAATAGGGCCCCGGAGTCTGCATTTTCACAGACTGACCATGACTCCCAGTTCATTAAAGCCTAAAAACATCTGACTAGTGAATCGCACCTCTGAATTGCCAAACATCTTGCTATGACCTTACCAACCGGTTCAAAACCAAAGGAAAGAAAACAAGAGAAAATGAACTTTGTTACCTCTAGTACACTTTATGACATGTTTTCAAAGGGCAAAAACACTGGCTCTATTAAAGAAGAAACTCCCTCTGATTTGGCTGAAGATAACAATGTCATGTCTTCATTTAGGGTCAGGAAGTCACTCCTTTGGGAGTTCTTATTTCATTTACGAGTATTTCTGCTATCACAGTTAGAAAATGGAATGTTTGGGCTAAGCAATTACGAGTGATCAAGCAAGTGTTTCAACCAATCATTCCCCCCACCAGTGACATTGCAAAGATAAGTTACAATGATAAGGGTGGTTGTATTAAAGTCTGCTGACCCAGCCATCAAGCATTGTTGAAGTACAGTTTTGGCAGACACTGGAGTTTAGTTGGCAAGAGACTGTGAGTTGCAGGCAGACAGGCTCCAGCTGAATCCAGACCCATCGCTTACTAGTGTGATCTTGGAAATTTCTTTTTCCCTCCAAATATTAGGGTTTTTAACAGAAATCCATTGAGGGAGCTATTAATAGAGTTGTTATGAGGACTAAAGAAAGTAATCCAAGTATACTCCTAGTGCAACATGACATTAGAGCTACTTCTTCTCTATTTTGGTACTAATAGTCCACCCTCACACCATCCTCTCTCCCCTATAACCTTCCTAGTCTATAGTCTACAAAAATTAATTGCACATCTCACAATAACTAGGGAAGAATTTGAATTCCCCAATGCATAGAAATGCCAATATTCGAGAAAACAGAAATCCTAGTTAACCTGATTTGATCACTACACATTACATATGTGTATTGAATTATAATATGGTACCCCACAAATAGGCACAAATATTACATGTCACATTAAAAATCCTGGCGCATCATGCCTGACACACTGTGTGAGCTCAGTCTTGTTCATTTTTAACTATCAAGAAAAATTTAGGAAACATGAAAACTTAAGAATTGAAGCCAAACTGAAATCTTGCATTCAATTTTGCAGGCAATATTGGTCCTGTTTCTTGGGAAAACCCTTACTGATACAAGAGGAATTATTTTTCCTTTCTGTATCACACAGTATTGGTGAGACCCAAATAACTCAGCGTTTTGGCTCACAAAAATAAATATTTTGGAATGGACTTACTTGAAGAAAAGGTTTGGGTATTGAGTCTTGTGATAGTAATTAAAACCACTATAATGGAAATTCAAGAAGCTGTAGATCAGCAAAGAATGTGTGTAGAATCAGGATTTTCCGCGCACTGGCTATTGCTCACCTCCGATACATGGCTCTGTTCTCTGGACTGTGCTCAGAAGCTGCAGATTTCACAACTACTTCTGGGCAGGCAACACTGATAAAGAGTTTTACCTTTCCATGAAGTGGCTCAGCCAGGGTAATTATTTATCTGCACAGGCCAATGCCTCCAGCTTAGTCCCTGAAGATGGCTGGGGGACCAGAGATGGACGTGATTAACAGGTAGCTGAAACTCGGTCGCCTGGGTAAAACCCTGCTGGTAATGTAGGATTTATACTCAGACCTCACCTTTCTGGACCTACCAGGCTATGTTTGCTGGCAGCAACTCTGAAAGCTTTCCATGGGAAAATGATATTTCAAAGGTGCCAATTACAGCACATATGTATTTCATTTTGAGAATTTCAATTGGCAAAGATAATATCATGGGTTGCCCTCAGAGTTTTGATGGGAGGTTCATTTGTACTAAGAGATCTGATCAAAATGCAGTTATTAACAGGCTTTTTGAAAACAGTGCGTATAAAGCAATAGGGGATTGTTTTTTTAAAAGCATGTCCTAAAGGACCATTTATCGGCTCACTCTCAGCAAATGTTTAAAGAATAATGGTGTGCAAATAAGCATGTTCTCCTAGAAACCAACTGGATTTGGGCTCCCTGTTGGAACATTGTATGTAAATATAAATTAGGTTGTTCTTACTGATGGCATTGGACAGCTACAGGTGGTTTATTTCCCTTTACACATCATAGGACCGTCTAGGCTGGAAACTGAACGTTCTGTCATGCCAGCTCCATCTAGCCACCCTGCACTCTTTCTTTCTCCTGCTTCTTTTTAGGAAAACTTTTACATAAAATTACTAAGTCATGAAAACCAACACGACTGCTAAAATGGACTTTTTAGAATACTATAGAGCAAGTGTTTCACATTTTTTAATTGAATCCTCACAAATATAGAACATCTTTTTAAATTTCTATCTTGTCTGAAAGAAGCATATTCTAAGATATCAAGTAACAAGTCCAAGGATGTCTACATAGGTGAAGTTGTGTCTCTGTATTTATTTCTCTCCTGTAAATACAAATCTCTCTGTCTCTATCTCTGTCTCTCTCTGTCTCTCTCTCTCTCACACACACACACACACACACACACACATATCACATATCACATATATGCACATACCCTCTGCCCCCCTTCTAACTTATAGGCCTCTGTGGTACTGGGTAAAAACATTTGATACGCTCATTTACACTCATTTGGTCTGTAGAGCATTAATATAGTACTATACCTTTCCTAGAAATTTTCATATGAAAGGTCAGGGAGAGGATGAAGCTTAGTAGAAAGAAATGCTTTGTAAATGGATTCCCACAATTGGTGGAAATTGTGGCTTTGGGTAGAGCCTTCCTAGTACACCTCAGATCATCCCACACAGGGCTCCTGCAACCTCTGTTCTCCTTCTACCTCTCTCTGCTTCCTCCAGGTCTCATATCCCAGCTTTCTCTTCCAGCTGTTGTCCACTGTCTCCAAGCCCTTCATTGCTCCTTGGCCATAAAATGGTCCATGCTTTCCATCATCCCACCAATTCAGCAAAGACTTTTTCGAATGTACTTCTAGAATAGAGATCAAATTGTTGGTCAGATTATCTGTAAAAATGTGCTAGATTTCAGGAGGAAATCTGCTTTTAAAAAAGTCCTTCAAATCCTTCTCATTTTCAAAGGTCTTGTTTCTTAGCAAAGTTATAAATCTGCAAACCCTGCAGGCCTGAATGCCCTAGATACTGATTGGATTCACTCTCCCCCTTTCAATTAGACTCAAACAGACTGACACAGGTTGCAGACAAAGCAAGACACACAACCACCAGCCATAGCAAACAAGACAATAAGCCCTTATTCCATACAGATGTCCTGATTTTTCCCATCGCAGCCAGGGGGTGGCCCTAACAAGCAACAAAACCCATTGGCTAGTAGTTTTCAGAAATGACAGCTCTGTAGCAGTTATGGGAAAACCAAGATCTTTGTTTTTGGCAGGAACTCTTAGTGTTCAGAAGGTGAGGGATTCGCGGCAACACAGAAGAGTGAGGCAGTTCATTACCCAGAGAGAACTTGAGCAACCAAGTCATTCTCCCAGGTCCGTCTTCAGTGCTGCCACACTCAAAACAAAGCTTTCTCCAAGCCTGGAAGAGGTTCCCTGCGGCACACGTAGCTAAGTGGTACATCAGACCCTCATCCTCTTCACTGGCCTTGTCACATCCTCCCTGGAGACAAGATACAGCATCCTGGAGCATCACAAGGCCAATATTGCTGCTTACCTGTCATTTTACAGCAGCCTCCACACAGCGGAGTTGTGCCTCCAGCGCTTGATTTTCATAACAAAGCGCCAGCCTGACTCTTGCTCGTCAGAAACCGCAACCACCTGAGCTCTTTTCCTGCCAGGACACACAATAGCTGCTGGCTGTATTCTGCATCTCAATTCACCAGTGTCTGTTTCCATCACTTTCTAGCCGAGAGCAACAGCCCGAGGGACCTGCCAAAACATCAGCTCCTGGAGAATTTCTCACTTTCCTCAAGTCTACCAGAAAGTTGCATACCATAATGTGTGACTTGGGCTTCTGACAGCAGTGTCCTCGTGGAGCTGTGGATTTTACATGATGTCCTGTTCTTTCATTTTGCACTGCTGTCCTGGAGAGTCCCATCCATTACCTTAGTCAGTGCCCCATGTAAACACAGGAGCAAGTCCTCTAAGAGTTCCGGCACCCAACTAAGAAGAGTATTCTCTTGATGAAAGGGTGTGCTTTTGTTTATACGACAATGAGAGTTTTTTTAATGCATCATATTTCCCTTTTGCTTGAGTTGTAAAAACCCAGGGCTAAAATTTCTTCTCAGTTCAGTGGCTATCCTTTCAGCTTAGGATATAATTATTCCTGCTCTCTATCCATCTCTTTACTTGGCATTTTCATAGACACAGAGTTAGACATTATCTCGCTAATTCTCACAATCATACCTAAGAGTACGTACCTATTACCCTTATTTCATAGATGGGGGAAATATGGGAGAGGAAGATGAAATGATTTATCACCACTGGCAAAAATTATAAGCAATAAACAAAGGAATGGTAAAATTGTAGTGTGTAGTCACAGTAAATGGTGTCTGTCTAGGTAAAATGTTCTTGTGGTTGTCATTGTTGTGTAACCCTGGCAAAGCTACCCACTGTGTTGACATGGCACCGGTTCACCAAACTAGCCTTCCTATGTTAGGCAAGTCATTATGTGGACATGCTAGTGTGAGGGTCAAGAAAAATGTTCAAAGCAAAAACTCACTATGGAATTTCAACCTCCACATTAGAAGATAGAGATCTTGTGTATATGTGTTTTGGTCTATTATCAGGAAGCAAAATTTAGAAGAGGAGTAATTATAATTTAAGTAATTTGCTTAATACAGTACCTAAAATTATTGTCAGATAAACATTTCTTGTGAAGATCAAAATATATGGTTATTTTATATTTTCCCATTTGGATCTCTTTCAATTTCTGCAGTTTATTAGCTTGGTTCAGTGTCTTTGAACATTAGTCAACATTTAAAATGTAGGTTTTTATGATTCTGGGGGAAGCAATTGCTTCCAAGGGAGAAAACATTCTGTAAATTACATGTAAATGTTTTTACTTGGATGAGTTCTTTTGCATCTGTGCAGAGGATCATTTTAATTTACACAAGAATGAAGGTTTTCCATGATTGAATGTTGTATGTGCGCCTGTATATCTAATTTCCACTTCATTTATACCAGAGTCTAGCAGACACGAGGGGCATTTTGTTATAATGTAAGTGCTACTTAAAAATAAAATAAAATTGTAATGAAAAGCTAAGGATCAGTGTGCCATTTCTAATTTTATTTCAGAGCTGCCCCTCAGAGTGGGTTAAAGCAGATCTGAGTCATGTAATTTGGCATTATGATGCTCTAAAGATACAGGCCATAAAGACTTCATCCCAGGAAGGAAACAGAGGAGAAGCTCAGAAATGCGATGGAATGAAAGCATCCCCCCCCCCGCCCCCGCCTCGCCCTCACAGTTACAGTTCAGAGGAAAGTATATTCTTACTGCGTATGAAACTGCTCTATAAAGCATTTCCATTTCTCTTTTCTTTAATCTCCGAGATTATGTAGGCCTTTTAAAAATTGGATATTTGAAAATCCTAAGGATTATAAATGCACCAATTAACTCCATTTCTTCTCTTTGTATCATTAAAATCTTTTAGAGAAATAGCCAGCTTCTGGTTTCTGTTTATTGACAGTGAGAAGGGTGTGACATTTTGACATTAATCGGTTGCAGGGGTGAAGACAAAGATACAGATTCTGATGCTCTGGTTTTATTGTTCCATCACTGAAAATGTAATAATAAAGACCACTGAAATGTGGAAATTGGTGGGAGGATTTGCCTCTTCCTGATTTAGAACCAGGAGACCTCTTTGTTATTTATCTCATTATATCTGCATTGTTAAATGCCCTAAACTAATGGAAGGTTGTAGCTTACTACTTCAAATTCGTATAAACCAGTGAGTTCTAACCATTAGTCTCTAAGCTTTTCCTTCCTCACTTTGGCTTCTTTATTAGGCACAATTACATTTTTAGCACTTTATTTCTATGACCATTTTTTTGTTTGTTTTTGCTCCAGTTATTTCTTCTCTTTGATTACCTTGGGAAATAGTGATGGACTTTCCCCTGACTTAGAACAGAGTAGATAGCCAGCCATCCTCCAGGGATGGTTGGCCTGTTGAAACAGGTGTGGGCCAAGGTGGGGTGGAGACCAGTGACCATGTGATAAGTTTGCTTTATGTCCCTCCAGCTGGCTTTACAAGTGGACAGATGGGGAGTAAATCCAGTCCAGCGTCTAAACCAAGTGAGTTCCTCCTTCTCCCGGCAGCCACAGCGTCCTAACAAAGGGCTTGCGTTTTCAGGTTTAGGAACCCAGGCACCCGGTCTTGGCTATTCTAGCTAGTTACCTGCCCACAGAGCTATAATGCCTCATAAGTAATATAATCCCTCCTGTCACAAATTAACTTTGAGCTAATTTCAAATTCTCTAAAGTACAGAGAACTGTTGAATGTGCTAGTGGGATGTTGCAATAAATCATTCATATTGAAATGAAAGGAAAGGGTATGAGCTACATAAAAATCTTCCAATCTTTTGTTTATTTTCTTCATAATATAGGTGGCTTTTGTTTGTCTCATCTTATTTCAATTTAATTGCTTTGTATTGGATGTGCTAGTTGTATAAACACTAATTACCTGAATCCATTTAATTCTGTGGTGTACAGGGTTACCTGAAAAATGTGAATTGAATGACAACATTTAAATATTACTGTGTGACTTGACTGTCTTTTACAACATTTGCATTGTTGGGGAGTGTCATCTTGGAATAAATAAAGCTCGAACTTGTTATTCTCCATAGCTTTATTTGATAATAGGATAGACATTATTTCTTTGAAGATCTTACTTCAAATCTTGCTTTAAAACCAGGTTCTAATTCTTAAAATTTAGAAACTTTGAATAACATTTTTAAAAAGCTTTGAAAACCATATACTATGCCAAATAATTTCATAACTCTTATTAGCAATACATTCTTTCCTAAAAGTCCACTACACTGCCAATACTATTTTTTTCCTCAGGTGGTTTCAAAAGCACCCTTTGTAGTGTTTTATAAACCCAGCGAATCGGAAATAAGTTCAGGTACATGTCCGGAGTTTTTGGGCTTTTACTTAATAGCAGATATCAATATCTAAATTTGATCCACTCCTTCTTTTTTAAAAAAATAAAATAGGGCTGGGTCAAGATGGCAGTTACAACAATATGAGTGTTTTCTTTCCTACCCCAAATGCCTTCAAAATAAAATTTGTAAGCATTAAGCCCTTTGGTCAACAATGAAGTATACTATGAAAGAAATGGAAATTGGGAAGAACTGCAGATTTTACTAGCAAGCAAGATCTGGTCCACAGAGAAAAGAGATCATAAATAAAAGCAAAGCAAAACTTAACAGAACAAAACATTACACATATGCATACAGACACAAACACACACACACACACACACACACACACACATACATACAAACTGCTCAGATTAAGTACAGGAGAGGATTACCCCAGGGGTGGGAATTTTCCAGAGGCTTTCCAAGTTCAAGAGCAATGAATACAACTAATGGGAAAAGCCTTGAGGCAAAGGTCACAATGGCTGGACAGCAACTTCATTGGGAACTGCCCACCCAAGGAGCCCTTTGCTATTCTTGTTTTTGTTATTCTGTGGGAAGCAGAAAAGCCAACATTGTTTCATAGGAAAATTCTGCCATATGTTTAAAGAATATTACTTCCCTTATTACATAAATAGTTCCAAAGAAAAGAAAATGTTAAAATGTTTTCCAATTCATTCTTTAAGACTAGTATAAGAAAATAAAGTGCCACAAAATAAAAAGAAAGCTACAGTCCAGGCTTAATTCTAAATTTAGATGCAACAATCTCAAATAAAATACTTACAAATCAAATGCAGAGATATATTTAAAAGGGCTGTCTCAGGAATGCAATCATGACTCATCACTTATTATTCACTACATTACAATATTAGAAATTTATATTACATATGTGTTGGAAATAACTAGATTTACAGATTTTTAAGATAATCCATATGCTCATCTCTATAGATGCCAAAATTGCATTTAATGTAATTCAATGCCAAATTTCAGCTAAACCAATGAAATGAAGAAGAGCCACACAAACTCAAAACAAAATATCACAGAATAGAAAGAAAACTTGATAAAGGAAATCTGTCAAAAACAAAACCCAAATCTTTAATGAATTTAGTGTTAAAATCACTAAGGAGGAAGGAATGTCTATGTGGCACAGAGACTCTGCCTCTCTGTGCATACAGCTTTATGGAATTCCTTCCTTCTGATGGACACGCACTCCTGGATTTCATTATGTGTATAGGAATTTGTCTTACTAGTGGACTCACTCCATCTCTCATCCACCAGTGGGCTGATGAGGCATTGAACTTGCCTTAACTGTGGAAGGGGCCACATGATGGATCTCATGGTTACCACCTAGGAGCAGAGGAAGCTCATTTGAGATTGAGCAATCAACAAAAATTCTAAAGCCTTCACCCCCATAGCAGGGAAATGAACTCTGCCAACAGCCTCAGTGAGCCTGGAGGTGAAGACTTCTCTGGTCCAATCACCAGACGAGAAGGCAGCCCAACCCATACCTTCGTTGCAACAGGTGTGATTTCAATGGCAAAAACTTGGATGTGCTGGGCCTGAAAACTCAACCCACAGAGACCATGAGAAGATGACTGTCTGATGTTTACATTGCTAAATTCTTAAAATTTTTTGCAGCAATACATAATTAATGCATTTGCTATCCCCCCTACCATTTTTAAATGATGCTGTTTAAAACATTTATTGGCATACAGTAACTGCGTGTTTCAAGTGTGCAATTTGATACATTCTGATATACATGTACAACCATGAAGGCAACACAACAATTCAGGTAAAGCTGTGACCATCACTCACAAGTTTCCTTTGTCCCTTCTGTATTCCCTCGTTTGTGCCCCTTCCTGCTGCTGCCCTTCATTGGCAGGAGACCACTGATTTGTATTTGCAAGATTAGCTTGTATCTACAAGAGTTCTACAGTGTATGTGTTTTTATCTACTTCATTCACTCTGTATAGCCATTTTTTATTCTGCATAGCCACTTTGAGATTCATTTCTATGAGATGTATATTGTTTATTCCTTTTTAATTATTGAATGGTATTTCATTACACAGATAGACCACAACTTATCTGCCACCTGTTTGTGGGCATTAGGGTTGTTTCTAGATGTTTTGCTCACAAATAGAGCTCTGTAAGCATTTGTATACAAGTCTTTTTTGTGGGGGATGCTGGGGTTCGAACTCAGGGCCTTGTGCTCTCTAGGCAAGAAGTCTACCCAATAAGCTAAATCCCCAACCCCATATGTACAAGTCTTTATATAGATATCTACACTTTCCTTTCTCTGGGATAAATATCTAGGAGCAGAGTGAATCCTATAGGATGTATCTTCAAATTTTAAGAAAGTGCCAAGCTCTTCTTTAAACGCAGTTGTACAATTCTGTATTCTCACAAGCAATGTGTAAGAGTTTCATTTCCTCTACATCCTTCCCAGCACTAGCTATTGACTAGTCTTTTTAATGGCAGCCGTTCTAGTATGCACATATTGATATCTCATTGTGATTTTGATTTGCATGTTCCTGACTGCTAATGATGTTAAGCACCCTTTCTTTTCTGTTCATGTATCTTCTTTGGTAAAATGTCTGCTCTAATTCCTTTTTACGCATTTTATATTGGGTTCTATTCTTATTATCAAGTTTTGAGAGTGTTTGTATAATCCAGACAAAAGTCCTTTAGCTAATCCATGATATACAAATACTAGTTCCTCTTTATGGAGTTGTCTTTTCATTCCCTTACTAGTGTATTTCAAGAAGTGGAAGTTTGTAATTTTGATGAAGTTCAATTTATTGCCTTTTTCTCTTATGAGTCATCCTTTTGGCATTCTACCTGGAACATCTTTGCCATACTCAAATTTTAAAGGGTTCTTTCAGTAATCTTTGTCAATGTGTGTAGCCTGAAGTTGCCATCTGTTATTATTTTCCTTATACTTAAAAGAGTTTTTTGTTGCAGTGTGATGGTGATGAGATCTTTTATTGGATATTTTCCTTGGGTAAAGTGTTCTAGGTTGGTGGTGCTATTCTTTCAGTACTTTAAAATTCTTAAGGCACTGTCATTAACTTGAATTGTTTCCAGAGAGAAATATTCTGTCACACTTAACTTTGTTCCTTGGTATATAATGTTCCCACCTCCTCTGGTTGCTTGTAAGATTTTCTTTCTCTGTTTTTAAGCAATTTGATTATTATGCACATTAACGTAGTTTTCTTCAAATATTTCTTATGCTTCTGATTTGTTGATCTTCGTAGATATGTGATCTATAAAATGTAAATATTTTAATCAAATTTGGAAAGGATTAGGCTGTTTGTTCAAAAGTTTTGGTTCCCTCACTGTCTCTCCTTTGTTTTCTCCAATTACATGTATTCACTTGAGGGTGTTCCCAGTTCACAGATTGTATCAGTCCACTTTCTGTTGCTATAAAATGATACCAGTGGCTGGGTACTTTATAAAGAAAAGAGGTCTGCTTAACTCACAGCTTTGAAGGCAGAAAGTCCCATATCATGATACCTCATCAGTTCAACCTGGCGAAGTCTTCCCTGGCTGTGTCACTTCTGGTGGATGTCATTATGGTGGGAGTATTTGCAAGAGGGACAGATCACACAGGACGAGACAGGAAGCCAGAGAAAAAGGCGAGGCTGGTCTGGCTCTTTCACAGCAGCCCACTCACATGGGAACCAGCTGGGTCCCACAAGCCCTGCTTAATCCCTCTGAGCACCATGCCCCAGGGACCCAATAGCCACCCAGCAGGCCCTACTTCCGGAAGGTTCTGCCACCACCCAGCATCTCCGCATTCCAGACCGGCCCTCTGACACATGGACCTGGGGGATGAAGCGGATGTCCAGCCACACTCCTGATGTATCCATTTTTCCACTGCTCTATTCTGAGCACGTTTTGTTGCTGTGTCTCCATGTTCACTACTGGTTTTGTGTACAATGTCTAATCTGCCATGAATCCTGTCAACTATAATTTTAACCTTACAAATTTATTTTTAACCTTTAGAAGTTTTTCCTTGAATCATTCTAATATTTTCCATGCCTCTTCTTAACATGTTCAATCTTTCCTCTAGCTTCACTAAAACACATGGACTACAGTGTAATAACTATTCCAATATCCCTGTCTACTAATGCTATCATCTGTGTTATTTCTGGGTCAGTTATTATTAGATGCCAGACATTTTTAATTTTACCTTATGGGCTGCTGGATTTTTATATTTCTATGAATATTCATGAGTTTTTTTCTGGTATATAAATTGGGTCAGAGGATTTTTTTCCCCCACTCCTGAGGCAAAGCCCTTCTTATTGTCTTAAAACGTGCTCCCAAGTTATGAGGTAATTATGAATCAGATCCTATTGACAACACACACTAGTCCTGGCTCTACTGGGCTCGGGCACTGTTTATTCCTTTGGGGTGGTGCTTTCCTTGGCCTCAGATCTTTTCCCACACACACGTGTTTAACAGGCCTCAAGTGAGTTCTCACTGAGTAGATTTCCAGAGTTCTCTCTCTCTGTAGCTCTTTCCTCTCTGTTACTCTGCCCTCAAGTATTTCTGCGTGACTCCCATATTAATGTTCAAATTCACAGAAGACATACATGGTTAAAATGCATATAAACTTATATTTGACCTAATTAATCACACAGTAATGTAAATGAGGCATAATTTTTCCAATTATCCAATAGTAAGCAACCAAAACAGCTCAGTAAATTTTAGTGTTGTCACAGATGCACAGAAATAGAGATTCGCAGGGAGCAAGAGTAGCAGTGCATATTTGGACCATCTTTTCAAAGAAAACTTAAGCAGTTTCTATTAAAAGATTAGATTTATGTGTGCCTGGACTTAATGGTTCCAATTCTGGCAGTCTACCCTGTGTTTATACCTGTTTACATGCATACATAAAAATTTCCAAACAAGCATTCACTGAAAATAAAATTAGAAACCAAAAATTGGAAACCTAAATGACCACCGAGTGAGAATGGTACAATAGAAAACACTGTGTCCATACTGTAGCAAACTGTAGAGATAATGAAAAGAAAGTGGTGGCCCTACGTAATATTAAATATAAATTCTGCTAAAATATACTGTTAAGTGCAAAATATTACAGAGTAATACATATAGCAAGATCTCATTTATGTGTTTAAAATAAGTTTTCATAAGAGTACATATTCTTATGAAAATATAAAAGCATTGAAAAATTAGAAGGCTATGAATTTCAGTGGCCAACCAATATTACTTCTGAGAGAGGAATGGAAATGGGGAGCAGATTAAAGGATGATTTTCAGATTTAGGTAACTTCTGCATTGCTTGAAGCTCAGAAACATTCAATGGAAAATTTCAGAAATAAACACCCCATAAGTTTTAAATGGTACACTGTCCTGTGTAGTGTAATGAAATCCAGCACCATTCCACTCAGTCCTACCTGGGATGGAAATCACTCCTTCCGCAGCATGTCCACACTGTAGCACCACCCCAACCTCTGGGTGACTTAATAACTGTCTGGGTTATCAGGTCAACTATAACAGCATTGAAGTGCTTGTGGTAAACTCATAGGCGCAGAGGCACTGGCAATTCACTGGCAGAGGCACTGACAAAGAGAAGACTTCAGGTGGTTCCTTTAAGTGTCATCTCATATCATTAAAAGAAAAAGGGTACGCACAGTATAAGAAGATATTGATACGGAAGTCAGTGTGGAGACTCCTCAGGGAACTAGGTCTAGAGATTCCATTTGACCCAGCTATTCCACTTCTTGGTGTCTTCCCAAAAGAATTAAAATCATTATACCGCAGGGATATATGCACACCCATGTTTATAGCAGCACAGTTTGTAATAGCTAAATCGTGGAAGCAGCCCAAATGCCCATCAACAGCAGAATGGATTAAGAAAATGTGGTATTTTTATACAATGGAGTACTACTCTGCCATAAAGAATGATAAGCTTGAGATATTCCAAGGTAAATGGATGCATCTTGAGACCATACTCTTAAGTGAAATATATCGGACACACATGTTTAAATACTGCATGGTTTCTCTGGTGTGAGAAACTGAAGTGTAAATAAAGACTAAAATGTATTATATTGGGAAAGGGAAGAAAGTGTCTAAATGGGAAAGGGAACAAGGGAGGGGGAAAGGAACAGAGGGACAAGAGAAATAAGAAATGGAAGGAAAAAATGGAAACAAAGCTTTTGTAAATAGGGAGGGAGAAGGGGGTGAGGGGAGGGAATGGGAAAAAAAGAAGCAACAAGATATGTCATGTACAGGTACAAATCCCCTATGATGAACGTTATCAATATGTATATTGAAAATGTACCATTAAAATAAAGTTAAAAAAAAAAAAGAAAATATTGAGGGACGCTATAGCCACATATCTTTTATTACAGTGCAATATTATATTTTTTCTTTGATAATTATTTTGTTTAATCTTTACCCAATTTATAATTTAAATTTTTTAATAAGTTGTATGTAAAGAGAAAAACAGCACACACAGGTTTCAGTACTATCTGTGACTTCCTGTCTCTAGTAGAGATCTTGGAATGGATTATCCGTGAATAAAGGAGACTCCTATATTGTTTGTGTAATTATAAAATTAAAATACGGAGGGAATTCCATGCCAAAAAAAAAAAAGGGAAGAAAAGGGAAGCCAAAGAAAGTCTGAAACGAAGAAAACTGCAGTTTTGAGATCTATGGCTGCCTGGTGGGTGGCATGTAGAATACTTCGATTTGGTTCATACATTCCTGGTCTGTTTGGGAGAGAACCATAGGAAATAGGGGAAGATAATAGGATTTGAAGGGTGGTGCTAGTCACTATTGATTTGTGGAACGTGGATTTGGGACTGAATGATGAGATTAAATGGGTAAGAGAAGCAATTCCATTTGAGGATAGGTAAAAGCAGACACTTTCAAATCTCCAGGTTATTGTTAAGGACAGGCAGGTAATACTATAAAATCTAATGGAAGAATATGTAGTTTAAGAAAATGAGAGAAATCCATTTCTGAACTCATTTGAAGCTTTCTCCCCAGCTCTAAGATGAGAGCTCATCAGTTGGAAATATTCAGTGCTTTTCACTGTGAGAGAGTTTAGATTACAATAAAGCAATTTGGAATTTCACAGGAAAGCAGAGTCCCTTCGTGTGGTGCCTGGTAAAGGAAGCGCCAAAGGCAATCTTCTGTCATGTCCTGTTTCTCCCGGCTCCAGCCCCTGCTCCCCACCCCCCCACCCCACCAGCCCATCAAATTCTGGATCTCTCTGGAATGATTGTTTAAATGAGGATTTATCACTGGCTCAGCATGGCTGTCTGCTGTCAGAGTGCACTGAGCAAGCCGTTGACAAGAAATGTGGGGACATGGTCTGGGGAGACTCAGGGTAATGGCAGGAAGGGAGGCAACCTCCCCTGGGGGGATGATACTAGTTCTAGTCCAGAAATCATGCTCTCTCCTTCTTCTCTTCGCTTCCTTCTTCCCTCTGTTCCTCCTTTCTTCTTCATTTTGTC